>PVKA01005049.1:0-87151 GCA_004027165.1 Ctenomys sociabilis
GGGAGAGAGAGAACCTATACAAGAGAATTATAGGTTAAAAAAATACCCAGTGTTTATTAAGGACTTGCCATATATGTGGACTAGGATAGAAATTTTAGGGGTCTTACCTCATTTAATATTCCACTCCCCTACTTTACAGCTGAAGACCCTGAGGCCCAGAGAGAGCCGGGAATTCACTGAACTGTACTCCTGACATTTGTGGAGTCTGGCTCTGTACCTACGTTCCCAAACATCACACAATGCCACAGCAGGGACGTAAGAGCGACTCCTTTGAAAGGCTCAAAATGAGAGAGCCCAGTGAGGGGACCGTCAGGCAGAGGGAGCAACAGCTGGCCAGAGGTGCCCTTTTTTGAATAGTGCTCCAGGGTCAAATACGCTATGTGCGGAGAAGAGCCCCAGCCGGAGGGTAGGGTCACCCAGGGCTGCCTGTGCTCCCAGTTGGCTAGGGAATTCCCAGTAGTCTTTCAGCTGGTGGCTACTCAAAGCCTAGAGCAGGCAACTGACAGCGGCAGGGAGCTTATTAGCACCGCAGGGCTGACCCAGACATGCCAAACCAAATACGAATCTACATTTCAGCAAGGTCCCCAGGAGACTTTACTGCAGCCCCACCACCATTGGCAAGGTCTTGCTCTTGATCTCAGGCCAAGTACTACTTCCTCAAGGAATCCTCCACCCGACAAGAGCTCAACCATGGTTTTATTCACTCAGGGCAGCCCTGAATCTTGCTCTGCAGGATTCACACCGTCATGTGGCCATTCTTAAACCCACTGGACAGTGGAATCATCAGAAGAGAAGGGAACAATGCTGAGGGTGAACTGCACCTCATACTGGTGACATCGGTATTTTACCTCCCCTCATCCCGCCCACATACTCACCACACATCCCCAATGTACAGCCAAGGTTTTGAACTCCAGTGATCACTAATGCCCCCCATCTCCTTTGTGCACTCGAGTCCCCACTGTGTCTTGCTTACTGTTGTTCTGGGCTCCAGGTTCTTGGCACCTGGCACAAAGTAGGTGCTCAGTAAAAGCTTTCCAGAGGCAGGCAGGGAGGCAGGGGGAGGCAGGAGAGAGTATGTCGGGTGTGTGCTTTGCCACGCTGTGGCCTCTGCACCTTAGAGTTAAAAAGCAGAGTGGAGCCTCTGCAGAGCTGCAGCACAACTTCACACACAAAACCTGACACCTGACTTGCTTCCTGTTTCTTCTCACTAACTCAGTCCAGGATGGCCAGCAGCCTACTAGTGGATGGCTCTGAGCTCCCCAGAGGGAGCAAGTAACACCAGCTTGGGTGTGGGAGGGGGTCTGCTGCCTATTGCCTGTGGGATCCTCCTTTACTGGGGTGGGACATCCTGGGAAGTCCCACTCTTGTCCCCAGCCTGCCTTGTACACTGTGGGGCTGAGTGGTGCTCAGGGACACAGAACCTGGGAGAGCCCATACCCAAATCCCTGGCAAACACCCCAGGGCTAGGCTCTGGCTCCAAGTATTCTCCAGTTTTTATCACAGCAATAAATCAGGACCTTGTTTTACCCCAGAGCATACATTACTTTCCATTTCTCGCCAAAGCAAACTTCTCTCCCAACCCTTCTGGAGAGGTACATTTAATAGTGTGTTAAACGAAATGTCAACAAGAATTAGAACAAATGGCACCATAATCAGCAGCAAAAGACAGGCAGCCGGAGGCAGGCCTGCTCCTGCCACCCTGGTTCCAAAGGAGTGGGAGCAAGTGGGGCACAGACCCCTACAGTCCTGTTGGGGGGGATCTCTACATGTGCCACATTCCTGCTTGTGGCTGGGATGTGGTCTCTGAGCCTCTGACAGAAGAGTAGAAAATATCTTTGACACAGGGGACTGCTCTCCTCTGACACACAATCAGGGGGCCAAGTGTTCCCCAGTGGGGACCCAAGAGGGCCCGTCAGTCAGCCTGTCAGGAGCCGTGTACATGGTGCCAGCCAAATGCAGAAGCTTGATCTGTTGCCAATAGTTGTCGGATCACCTTGCCTCACACGGGGCTTCTGCTTCCACAGCTCTGCCATCTGCCAGTTTGGCCTGCTCTGCAGACTCAGGGCATAAGAGAAAACACCTCCACTCTTTGCCTACTGGGTCCAGTTTTTATCACAGACTCAGAGGGTCTGAGTCGTATCAACATAATTCAATCACAGGAATAGCGAGTGCTCTTTAGAAGCTTACCAGGTATATATACCAAGTTTCATTCTAAGAATTTTGTGTGCATCTTCCCTTTTGATCATCTCACCCACTCATTCAAACATACCTATTGTCTACTATAAGCGAGGTGTGCTTTGCTGCAATAGTGAGCAACTAGATACAAATCCCTGCCTTGGAGAGGCTCAGTTTGTGTATAGAGGAGAAGAGAATAGGATAATAAATGCCAAGAATAGCCAGTAATAAACCATGACAGTGCATGCCTGTAATCCAGCGCTCAGGAGGCTGAGGCAGGGGGATCCCACTGAGTTTGAGGCCAGCCTAGGTTACACAGTGAGCTCAAGGTCAGCCTGAATTCTATAGTACCTTGTCTCAGAAAAGAAAACAACAGCAGGGGGGACAGTCAGGGTTGTAGTTCAAGGGCACAAGGGCTTTCCTGGCAAGCACAAGGTCCTGAGTTTGATTCACGGTACAACAAGAAGATAATCAAATGGTGTGGCTGACTGCAGGGACCACACCATACCAGCTACCATGCTGTGGTGGTTGATGTCTGAGTCTCTGCCACCAGACCCCAGGGCAGCTCTGCTGTGCTCCTTAGGCCTTTCTCCAAAGCCCAGGAACACCCAAGGGAGCCAGGAGTCCAGTGCTCCTGGCTCCGTGTTTGTTGGGTGGTGTTTCTGAGGCATGCAAGCCCACTTCCAGGGTACCCCAGGGGCTGGGCCCCTCCTGTGCCCCAGGTGACAAGCTCATGACATCCCCATTGCTGCCCTTCCAGTATTTACCTGCCACCTGCAACGTGCCAATCCTTGGCTTTGGCTGTTTCAGGGGAACCCAAACTAAAACACAGGGTGAACCATGTTAGGGGGAAAATAAGGCAGGAAACGGAGTGGTGATTCCATTCCAAGTCAGGAAGGAACCACAGCATTTCTATGTCTAGATGGGCAAATGAGGCAATGAGACACTGGCTCGGCCGAGGAGAGCGAGTGAGCACATGGCCTTCTCTGCCTTCTTTCTGAACTCAAAGTGAAGAATACTTTTAAGCATTGCATTCGTTGTTTCTTGCTCAGCTGAAAAAACAACTCTAGAACCCAAATCACATGATGTAGAAGGCTTTTGGAGGAGGTAGTTCTGAGCACAGAGGATGGACTGCAGGAAGAAAGGGCATCTATGGGTAGAAAAGAGGGCTGGGCCAGGAGAGCTGGGGAGGCTGTATTTCAGGCTGGCTGGGTGTGTGTGTGTGGCAGGGGGTAAGGCCAGCACACTGGAGAAGAAAATGGAGAGAAAGCTGTGCCTTAGAGTGAGATCAGATGCAGGAGAGGACTCTGGTGAGTCTCAGCTAATATGAACCGGCTGCCTCCAGGGCGAAGGTACCCTGTCCCCTCTGTCTTCTCTCAACTGTCTATGATTCGAACCATGCCCAGCCTTAGCCCCCAGGTATGGCTCTAACACTTCCACAGACACAGAGCACAGCTTGGGTCACCATCCCCTGTCCACCGGGCTAGAGGTGTTCCCAGTCAGGAGGAAAGTGGACACCAGCTCCCAGAATGCTCTCCTTCTGAGGGGAGGATGTGTTGGCCCAGATGTTCAGAGTCACACTGTAGGAAGGGAGTAGAGCTGAGACTTGAACTCCTGATGCTCGACCAGGGCAGACAGCATTCTCACTGTTCGTTCATGCGTGGCATGTCCCCTAGGAGGGAGGGTGCTGGTGACAGCACGTGTGCAGAGCGCGCTTTCTCTTGAGCTCCCAGGGAGCAGGCAGAGCAGGCATCATCTGCCAACCTTACAGCGGAAGAGGCGGAGGCACAGGACGTTCACCCAGCCCAGGATAGGCAAGGCCGGGACCCAGGTCCAGAAACTTTGATTCCAAGTTTCATGCTCATTCCAATTACTCCAAACTAAACCCAGCCAGGCCTACAGTGATTACCTTTCATTAGCTGCAGAAAAGCCTCTCCTTGGCGAGTTTTCATAAAGAACTAAATCTGTCAGGAAACCAGAAAGACAGGGCCCTCATCCATCTTCTTGACAACTATTTATTAGACTTATTATTATGTAAATACAAAAGAGGAGGGGAAAATGGCATTAAAAATCCAATCAAGTGGGCTGCCTGCAGAGGGGGTGTAGGAGCAGGGGAGGCAGAGGGAAGTTCAGGCCCTCTGTCCTGTGCAGCTCCACCTCTGGAGGAGACTGGGGAGCCCTGGGGCCAGGAATCAGGCCACAAAGCCCCACCCAGAGCCAGCCCTGCTAGCTGCCAGCTGCTCTGCTCCCAGCTCCGTGGCCTCTCATTCCACTCCCAAATAATGAAAGTTAGGACACAATTAAAAACCCAAACGGTGCTCCTGGCTGCAGCAGTGGGCGTGTGGCCAAGAGGGGCCCTGAGAACATTCTTCCCAAGGTTCTCAGACTCTGGTCTGTTCCCAGACTCTTTTGGGGTGAAGCCCACCCCGCCCAGTCCTTCTGCGCAACCCTGGCCTCTGAGGAAAGGGGTGGTGGCCCAGTCATGGAAATGTTCCTGTGTCTTGCAGCCCTCTGTGGCCACAACGTGGGCTCACTGGTCTTTGTTCATTCCCCATGTTGCCTGCCACAAAGACACAGTGAATGCTCCTTCTTGAACATGTGAATGCATCCCCTGGATGTGATTATGCTAAAGAGGGAAAGGAAGAGAAAACAAATACAGGCATTTCAGCCATTACCATTCCAGGAGGCCAGTGCGAACCAGCAGCCAGCCCTGGCCTGCCCATCCCTGGCATCACAGGCTGCAGTCAGCTGTGCATGTGCCTGTGTGTCACTCAGCCATGGGGCATGGTAGTAGGGCGGGGTGCTCAGTGCCAGAATCATGCCCTGCATGCAATGAGTCCTGGCACTAGTGAGACAAGTCACATAGAGAGCAAGCGGGGAGCGAAGTCCTGACTCACTGAAGCTCACCCAGCAACACACTCTGGGCACCCCTGTAATGAGAAGTCAGACCAAGGAGGCCCAAGGCACTGCCTGCAGGGCAGGCAGTGTTGAGCGCAGAGTGCTTGGTGCTGGTCCTAGTGCCCTGTGCAAGGCACAACTGGCACAAGCACGTGTGATCATATTATGTCAGTTCAGCTGGTATAAAAGAGAGATCTTGGGGAAGCCAGATTCACTCTGGATTATTACTGAAGTCTACAATGCAAGGCTCAGCCTTCAGGGTCAAGAGTATATTCCACGAGCTGTTCTAAATTATTCTGCACTATGAGGGCTCTAACTATTCTCCTGCATCCTAACTGAGAGAGTCACATATGTGAGTGAGCCCCATTAATCCTCTGAGTGGTCCCATGAAGCCAGCACTATCATTACCCATTTCATCGACGGGCTCACTGGGGCTCAGAAAGGAGCTTGGCAGGTGCTGGAGCTGACACAGGGTGGCCGTTTACATGGAAATCATTGGTGCAGCTCTGAGCCGCGTCTACACTTTGTCTCTGATTTCTATCAGCTCTGAGACTCCAGAGGTCTTTCTCAACCTCTATGCTCAAGAGTTGCCCAGCAGCTTGCAGGCAAGAGACGTAGAAGAGGTCCTGGGGCAATGCTAGGGAACAATGTCTGCTGAAAACTCACCTCCTGCAGGGCCCACTGCCCACTTTGGGTCCTCCTAAGCCTCTCTCCACACTGTCCTAGTGGTGCACAGAGCATGTGCTCTGGAGCCAAGATGACTGGGTTTTGGCCCTGGCTCCACCATATGCCTTGCTAGCCCCATGACCTTGGACAGCTTTGGCTTCCTTCCACCTTGCGGGGCACATATGTGCACAGTACAGCCCAGGGCTTGGCATGGGGTGGGCACTCGATAGCAGAAGCCACTACTTGACCAAATGGTCAATTCACAGGGGTCATGTAGGAGCAAAACAGCAGGCAGAGGCTAGGGCAGCCCGCACTTAGAGGACAGTGGACATGTAAGAGGACGTGACTCCATTGTCTGGTGCACGGGGGATGGGGCAGAACATTTGGGAACAGTCATGAAAGGCTCCACTGACCCTTCTCTGAGCTAGGACTGAGGCTCTGAGAGGGAGAAGGTGATTCAGGTGGTGATCCACACACTGAGTACGGGGAAAGAAGCACTGTCAGGATGGCACGTGTTGAATAAAACATGGAAATTCGTACCTTTGCTGAAAGAAGGCAAGCAGACTTTTCCGGATGACCCTGCAAGTCATCCAGTCCCAGCCCTTGCCATGGTCACTCCCCGCCTCCAATGCGCCTAGCTGGGCACATGTCTGTTTTCTCTTTATCTGAGTAACCTCCCTGTCAGGAGATCACAAACCTCTTTCCAATACACCCCTAGAGATAGGCAGTCTATTATCAAACACCGAGAAGTGAGAATGCTGAAGGTTATGTAGCTGTTTGTATTTGCAAAGGGCTTGTTCACATCCTGCCAGAGCTGCTCCTTACCTCATACCCCACAGAGCATGGAGGCCCAATGTGATCAGACAGGCAGAACCGAACCATACAGAGCTTCAACTAGTCAACCAGCCAATCAGGAAGAAACACCCAAGGAAGGACAGCTTGGGGTGGGAGCTCTGTGAGGTGGCACATCAAGGCAGCACTAGGCCTGGACCCTTCCCCATTTCTTTGTTTTGCAGTTGCCTGGAATACCTTTTGGAATCTCTTCTCTTCAGCCAGTGAGTGTCTCTCCGAGAAAGTGAGCCTCACAAGCAGCAAACTGTGGGGTCTTGTTTATGAAAGCCATTCAGCCACTTGAGTTTCTGATTGGATAATTCAATCCATTTAAATTCAAAGTATGCAGTTGACAGTTAAACAATGATTGGGGCCATTCTATGAATTATATTCTGGTTTTAGGGCTAATTCCTTTCTCCTGTAAGGCTGAAAAGCTTCTGTGCTTAGTAAGTGAGGTTACCTGGTTAACTTTTCTGTTTTCGGAATAATCATTCATTTAATTTACTCAATCTATGAGCAATTACTATGTGAGAGGCACTGTTCTAGGTGCTAGGGTCATAGCCGTAAAAAAAAAAAAAAAAAAAAAAAAAAAAAAAAAAAAAAAAAAAAAAAAAAAAAAAAAAAAAAAAAAAAAAAAAAAAAAAAAAAAAAAAAAAAAAAAAAAAAAAAAAAAAAAAAAACCCAGGGTTCCCGTCCTCAGTTCATCAGAGAACATAAATAATACAGAAATGAAACATTTGTACAGTTAGCCCGGTGGTCTGAGTACCTGCCTGGCAAGTGCAGAGATGGGGTTTGATCCCTAGTACCACATGCCATGCTGGCCACTGAAACTGGTGGAACACACCAGTAATCCAAGCCTGGGGAGGCTGAGACTGGAGGATCACTATGAGTCCAAACTGTGTAGTGAGACCCTGTACCAAATGAATACATAAAACACTTTTAAAGTTTGTAATGTTCTTTCTCAAACATCATCTCAATAAATTCTCCCTTAGTTTTGTGATAACTATATTTTTCTAATGTCCAAATTAATGATGAAGAAATTCAGACTCAAAGAGGTTAAATGATTTGGCCTAAGTCCCACTGGGCAATCAGGGAGATGAGGACTCAAACCCAAGCTTTCAGACACAATGGAGCACATGCGGGGCCAGCAGGAGGGTGTCCCCCTGCAGGGCTCTCCCTCCCCTCCTGGGGCAGGCGAGAGGATGCTGAGGTGGGAGGGCCTCCAGACCACATAACTGTTAACCTCTTTCTTAGGTGCAATGATACTTCTTTAGTGGGGACTCCATGTGTATGTGCAGGGGGCCAGGTAAGCAGGATGACACGAAGGGGATAGGAGCAGGGCCTCAGCTACAAGGAACCCCGGCCTTGCCTTCTGTGGGTACCTAACGAGGTCCTCCTGTATTCTTGGGTACAGAAGGATCTAGGCAAGCCCTGCTGCCTGCTTTGGAGCCCCAGACAAGCATGGTTCCCTGTGCCCTGGTGAAGTGCCTGGCTGTGTCTAGGCTCCTTGTGCGCTTGGACTCTGCAGAAAGATCTATTTCAAGGCAGTGAGGCGGTGCAGGGCACGGGGCTCCCTGGCCAGAGATGTACGCTGTTCCTATCTGTAAATGGCTCCAGCTCCTGAAAAAGCAGCCACACACGAGCACTTAGCAGCAAATAGATTACTCCCCACAGAGCCTGTGACTCACAGGGCAGAGAGCCAGCCTCCGAGGCAGCACTGCGAGGTGGCAGCCCCGGGAGGTGCCAGCGAGGAGCTCAGGACAGTGGCCCACACTTAAGGACAGGATTTATTTCTCTCCATCCCCATAGCCTGTCCAGCTACTTCGCCTCATTCCTATGTTGTTTTCCTTGGTGCTGTTGGACAGAGGTTCTCTCTCAGCTGTGTGGGGCATTGCCCTAGAGAGGTTTCAAGACCTCAGATCACCTAGCCTCAAGTCTGGGGCAAGTTCCTTTCTGCCATCCCTCCCTAGCAAGGAGAGCTGCTGTCCACCCTAGGATCAGCAGCCCCCTCCGCTCTGGGGACAGAGGGCTATCCAAGGTCTCTTCCACACAAGTGAGAGGCTGTACACAGGAGAAGACAATGGGACAAGGGAAGAGTGGAGAAAGGAAAGAGGAGGGAAGGAGAAAGAGATGGGGGAGGATCATGTGAGAAAGGCTTTCTGCAAGGTGAGAAAGAAGCACAGCAAGCAGAGAGGAGAGGGCCAGGATAAATTGAAGAAAGCATCCAAGGAGTACAATGGTTTGCTACTATGGGGACCTTTCCTTTGGAGCTTTTGCTGTCTTCTAAGGTGAGCTGAAAATCGCACACTTCTGAGTCTCTCTCTGGGGGTCTGGCCTTGCGGGAGATGCACAAGTCTAACACACAGCCTTCATCCCAGAGGACTAATGATCGACTGAGTGGGCAGCAAGATTGGTGTGAGTGGACGCTCAGGCTCCTATAGGAGATAGACAGAAGGCTTTTGCCAGGAGCGGAGAATGGGGGGGGGCCTCTGACTCCATTGCTCACAGCGGGGTGTGCCCAGGCTGCGGCCAAGGCTTCCCTGAATCTTGATTTCAATTTCCCTCTTGTAAAATGGAGATGATACAGCGTGTCCCGGTGGCCTTACATGGCCAAGGGACTCAGAAGGGACACAACAGTTGAATATGCTCTTCAGATTCTAGAACTCAACAGAGATGCAGTAAATAAACAGAGCAATCAAGAGCGGATACTGACACTGAGGCGACTTCAGGCCTCAGAGGGAAGAAATCCTGAGAGAAGTTCCAGAGGCAAAAGCCTGAGGCTGCACCTAGAAGGACAGGTTTTGAAGGAACAAGAGAAGAGGGGAAAACAAGGTGAAGGGCACGCACCTTAGAAAGGCCTGCAGGTAGCACTGCATTTGCCTTACTTGTGAGACAATGAAAAAATCTTCCTCCCTTCCTTCATTTCTCTCTCTGCCTCTGTCTCTCTCCTCTCCCCAACACCCCCACTTTCAACATGGGGCTTGGGCCTAGGGCCATCAACATGCCGGGCAAAGGCTATACCGCCAACCTACACGCTCAGTGAAACTTCAGGTTCCTTAAGTGAGTGTTTCTCTGATATTTCTACTGTGAACTAAAAAAAACATGTATCACACATAGCCACACCCATAATCAATCCACCAATCAATCAATATATAAAGTAGAAATGATAGTTTGTAAGAGACAGCAAGACAATATTCTCATGTATTATGGTTAGGATGTATCCAGTGATATTTCTGTTCTGCTCCTTTAATATTTCGAAAACACTGGTCATGACCCCACTAATGGGCCAATAACCTGCTCTTTGACAACACAGCCTCCACTTACCCTGCTACCACTTATTTCCTGCCCTGCATGCCCAACAGGCACCCGGCTTCTACAAGACAGCAAATTTGCTGAGGACAAGAAGAATCTTGCCTGACTTTCCCAATCCAGTCCCAGCACTGTACCAGGTGCCAGAGTGGTACTTTAAAGTGCTGAGTAGGTTAATTATTAACTGGAGATGTCTGACTACAGCAGAGGATTATGAAGTAACAGAGAGGGAAAGGAGAGGGAGGGCCTGAAGAGCAGACAAGAATGCACACATTATTAGGGCAACATGGGCAGACAGTTCAGACAGGAGGGGAGGGCCAAGCCCCAGGCACTGACTACAGAGGCCATTGGAAAAGGCTTTTCCTTGAGACCCTTTGAAGGGAGAAATGGCAAGGCTGTATAACAGAGCTCTACAGGTGGTGGGGGAAGTGTCAGAGAAAGTGAGGAAGGAGACCCTAAGCTTACATCCCAAGAGGCAGGATCCTCTGTGATACCAGTAGCTCTCTACCCAAGCCTTATACTTAGTAGAGACCAGCAACAAGGAAAGCTTGAATTTACTAAGCACCTACTGTATACAGGCACTGTGTCAGATCCTCTGCATACAAACAGTATGTACAGCCATGG
Organism: Ctenomys sociabilis; assembly: GCA_004027165.1. Lineage (NCBI taxonomy): Eukaryota > Metazoa > Chordata > Mammalia > Rodentia > Ctenomyidae > Ctenomys > Ctenomys sociabilis. The sequence goes on from PVKA01005049.1 coordinate 10,504, forward strand.
GTCTGAGGTCACAGCTGGTGAATGACCACATAGGCTTCAAGTCAGACCTATTTGAAGCCATAATCAAGGGTCCCCCACACAACTCTGCCTCTACATTGACTAAGCCCTGATTTCTTCAGGACTGGGGACACCAGGAAAAGAGCATGCAGGAGCAAAAGGCAGGATGAAGGTGGCATCTGGGTTGAATGCTCCAAGTGTAGGAACCTCCAACAGATGAAGGGCATCCATCCATCCATTCATTCCCAAACACTGAGCGTGCCCAAAACTGGCCAAGATGCTCAAGATACAACAGAAAATAAGACAGAGTTCCTTGTCCTTCTGGAGATCATATGCTAAAGAAAGGAGAGAGCGCTCATAACAACTAAAGGGACAAGCATGACAAGAGGAAGTAAATACTAAGAATTGCTAAGCAGGCTGGGGTGGGGCTACTGCAGAAATGGTAGCCTGTGATGATCTCTCGAGGAGGCAGCATCTAAATAGAGATGCAGGGAAGGAGCACTGAAGTGACAGAGTGGGAAGATGAAGGAGTGACAGTGGAGAAAGTGGAAGATACACCATCAAGCGGCAGAAAACCAGCATGGAGTCAGGGCCCAGAACAGCACCACAGCCAGAGACAGGCATGTCCCTGCTAAGATCATGGATAAAATGCCTTGGCTCAGGGGCTGCCACCGAGCCTGGTACACTTCCTGGAGAACTGTGAACAGGGTTTGGCTCATGAACAGGTATGAGGCAAAGCCACTCGAGTCAGGATCCACAGACAGCATGGGGAAGCTGCTCTCAGCCCCATTCGGGGAACTGCCACCCCTGCGGCCTCTTCAGAGGAGCAGAGGTCTGTGCAGGGAGCACCTACTCCCAAGGTCCTCAGCCATCCTCCCCATCAACCTTGCAGAGCAGGGCAGGACAAGGCAGGGTGGTCATCAGGGCTCTTACACACAGGCGCTCCTTCCTTCAGCCTTGCTTTCCTATGTTGGGCTTAAGGAAGGGAAAAACCCCTCCTGAGGTTGGTGCAGGTGACACCTGACAGTGACCTGTCTTGTCACTGCTCAGGCACCACTGTCTTCTATCAGAACTGGAGGCTCCTGGTGCTGTGATAAAGGAGAGAAGCTTCCAGGACTGGCTGCCATTTGCCTGCTTTCCTTCTTCTTCCAACCCAAGCAGCTGGAAGGAAGCCTGCTCCTTCTCAAAGAGAGGCGCTAAAGGAGGGATGGAGCCTCCCTGAGGTTGTACTTAATTCTATAGATAAGAGAGCCTAGAAACTTCCATGGGTGCTTCTTCTGGGCCCAGTGTTTTCCCATGCTCTCAAAAGGCCTTTTTTTTTTAAAAAAAAGCCAGAGGGAGAGGATGTCTCTGGTTCCCTTCCTCAGCTCTTCCTCTTGTAAGAGGAGATTCTCCTTCTAAGCCAAGTCCTGATAAGATGACAAAGAAAATACCACAAACATCAACAGCATTTTATTAAGCACGTGTATTTTAGCTTTATGCTAAATGCCTTCTATAAACAATCTCATCAAATCTTCATGAAATTTAATGCAGAAGCATTATTCCCATTGTACAGATGACGATACCATGGCACAGATGGGTTAGGTAATTTATTCAGTGTCACAAAAGCAGTGTAACTACATACTGGACTTCTTTAAACTCAGTTTCAGGTGCTTTAATAACTACCACATTCTTCAAGGAGGCAGGGGCTGCCCTGCAGGGTCTGAGCTATCTAGCTACTCCAGCCCATCAGTGTAACTGGGCCCAAGAAAGGCTGTTGGAGGTTCAAAGAGAACCATGAAAGAGATCCTGGTATACTATGAGTAAAGCCAGGAGTGAGGGGTCCGAAGGAAGCCCCTCAGCGAGTTTTTCAGGCCTCATGTGAATCTCCCTGTCATGGGTCCTCTACAACTAGAAGACTGAAAAAAAGTAGTGTCTGATTCATCGGACAGTGCTGTGCTCCACGGCAGCCCCACTGCCAGGGGACAGGAACATGGCCTTTGGGGGCACTCCAGGGGCTCTCAGGCAAAGGGGGAGGGAGCTGAAGCAGGCCTGGAAGGTAGCAGGCCTAAAAGGAAGCAGGGAGCTCAGTGCCTAGGACTGAGAAGGGAGCCCCACAACCACTGGGGGAGAGGCAGCTGCTTCCTGGCAACAGTATGGGGCAAGGATCTCAGATGACCCTTGCAAGTGGCCCTGCGGGGAGAAGGAGTCAGCTCTAAAATCTTCCTGGTGCACAGAGCTTGCCCCAGATCCTGATATCGCCACTCCCCTAACAGCTGCTGTGATCAGTTCAGCTCTCATCCTTGCTACCGCTCTAGCCAGGAGATCACCATAGCAAGTCAGGAAGGGAGGAGAACCCCAGGGAGGGTGCCTCCTTGCCCTTCCAGATCTGCCCTACCTTCCACATGGAGATCCCTTGTGAACCTCCAACAGGAGGCACTGTGTATAAACCATGGGGCTTCTTAGAATGAATTAATGTGTGAATGAATGAGACAATTCTTCTAGCTTTAGAAATAAACAGGCTAAACAACCAACGCATGTTAAACACTATTGGCATGGCCAGCACTGTGCTAGGCTCTGAATGGGGAACCTCAAGCAAAAGTACTCTTCTGCCCTTGAAATGCAGGCAGTGGGGCTGAGAGTGGAGGCCAAAGGTAACTGACACTCAGTTAGTCCCAGTAGCAACTGTAATAACAGCGGGGCGAGGTGAGGCAGTGCACACCTGTAATCCCAGCACTTGTGAAGTTGAGGCAGGAAGATCACCTTAAGTTCAAGGCCAGCCTGGCTACATAGTGAGTTCAAGACTAGCCTGCTACACAGCAAGACCCTGTCTCAAAAAGCAAAATGAAACAAAAAACCCAAACAAGCAATGGTAGTAACAGCTACCAGTATTTATTGATGTCTTACTTTATAATGCCAGGCATAGCTCTAAATGGGTAGTTACATGGTAATTCATTTTAATTTTCATCACTACCCCCGGAAGAAGGTGCTATCATTATCTCTGGTCTTCAGATGAGGAAACAGAAGCCTAACACCTCACTTGGAAGTAGTTTGCAAAGACCCAGCTAGAACATCGAATACACACAAAGGACAGAGTGCTAAAGTCACAGGGATAGAGACGGGAGGGAGACCTGGTGTGGAGCAGTCAGCACTGTCAAGGGGGCATAGGCCACAAACTGAGCCATGACCCCTTGCTGCCCCTTTCTTTGCCTCCCCCAGAGTCTGGAGCCCTGGGGAGACCACTGCCTGTTAGATGGCTCTGCCAGGCGCCAGGACGTCAGCAGCGCACCACCAGGCGCCGCCCCGGGTTCCGGAGCCCGAGGGGGCAGGAGCCCATGGCAGCCGCTGATTAATTTCCACTGACAAGAGGTTGCATCTTCGGCAAGCACGGTATTAAATAGCTCCTTTTGATCATAATTAAGTTTCTCTCGGGCTGATGCTATAAATAGACATGCCCTATTGATTGGAGGGTCTGGGCTGTGAGCTCAGCATGCTCTGGGAGCCTTTCCAGGCCTGGCCTGATCTCTCGAGTCCCACTTTTCACTTCCTGATGTGCAGCATTCCTGATTTCAAGGACAGGCACAGTCACATACAAAGCTTCTTGGGTTCCATTGCTTGCTCCCTCCCCACAATCCACTTCAAGGCCAGAGCACTGAGTTACTTGTCTTCCCCAGGGAAAACCAGGACCCAGGCTTTCCCCTCTCTCTGGAAATCCCTGCCCTACCCCATTGTGCCCTGGCACCTCCCTATCGTACCAGGAGGGAAACTCAGGCCTAAATAAGTCATGATCTTGTTAAGAAGCCTCTGGAGAAGAAACTAACTCACAATCAGGGTTGCCTCTTCCTGTTTTCTTCCTTAACGACAATAGGGCCAATTTTGTTGTTTTTCTATGCTCAGTGCTATAGCTAAAAGAAGGTGACAGGCCAGGCCAGGACCTACACAGCCCAAGCCCAAGATCACAATGAGGAAGCACCTACAATACAGCATTCAGATTACCCCTCCCCCCATTTTTATATTGGTTAAAAAAAGAGTATCAGGTGGAAGATGCTCTCTCCTCCAGTAGATATCTAGCAAAATCTCTCCCCAGAGAGCAATACAGCTCTCTCTCTTCAGGTCTCTAAAGCCTCACAGAACATATGAGGTAGAGAGGAAGGGTCTGCCCTGAAACTGCCAGGATTTGCAAGATCCTATCCCTGCCACCCACTAGCAGTAGGGTTCTGGCAAGTATCTCACCTTCTCTGTGTCTTAGTTTTTTCAATTATAGACTATGTGGGTGAAATGAAATTACCTATGAGATTCTTTTTTGTTGCAAGTTGTACAGTGGAATGCATCTAAGGTTATTTTTTTTAAGATTATTTGTATACATACACCAGGAAAGGAGCTTGGAAGATCTCATACTATGTTCTCATTTTAAAGCAAGATACATCCCAAAGTAGGATGTCCACAGAGTACAGGCCCTGGAGTCAGGCCCTTGCTTCCAACTCTATATGGCAAACCATAGTCCTCAGGCCAAATATGTTCTGTTCTTATAAAATTGAAAGAAACTCATGCTAATCCATTCACCTGGTACCTGCACTTGTGTTGCAAGAGAAGCATTGAGTATTTGGAACAGAGAATACATAACTCACAAAGCCTAAACTGCTTCCTCCTTTGCACCTCACAAAACAAGATGGCCAGCCACTGTCAGGCATGCGCTGGGGTGGGGCAGACGAGGAAACGACTTTGTAAGCTGAAGTCAGACTTGAAGGCATCCGTGGCAGAGCAGACTGGCTGCTCTTCACTGTCCTGCAGATCAGGATGCAGCAGGCACCACTGGTGCTTCTCCAGGAAACATGGTCAGGTCCCCTGAGCCCCTGCAGACTCTGCTCAGGCATGGGTGTCTGGAGACAGGCTGTCCCCACAGCACAAGTGTGCGCATGCGTGTGCACCCCCCCCCCACATACACTGTTTTTATTCTAGGATGTGACAGTGCGAGCATCTTTGTCCAACCTGTATAACATGTGCCCAATATCACAGCGCTCCACTCAGTCGTGCTGTATTCTATGCTTAACCTGCTCCAGAAAAGCTCCCCTGTCCCCCAGGATCCCTGAGCTGAAGTCAGGGTAGAAAAGCGCCTCAGGTTCCCATTCACTGTGCTCAGAAGCAAAGCCATTCCCCAGGAAGCCAGGAAAAGTTGGTCACAAACAGAACAGAACTTCACTGGGAACTTCACTGAGCTCTCTGATGTCTGAACAGAACAGAGGAGCTGCCAGGGAACTGGGGAACAGAAAATGGCTAGAGCCAGAGGGAGGAAACAAAGACATGCAGTAAAAATCAGAACTGAAATACAAACACATCACCACTGAGCCTCTATTCCCTGTGTGCCCCAAAGCACCTCCAAACTGTCCAGCCTTGGGCTGTTCAGCTTTGGCCCTTGTGGGAGGTGCCCATTCTCTCCACTGTTCTCCCCTCCGGCCCCTGCATGTAGCATCTGTTCTGGCGAACAGCATCATACAACAGCCCCTTGATCTCTACCCTGAGGTGTCTGGCATCCACCTGGTGTGACATAGGGGGCTTGGATGGTCTTCTCTTCCTCAGCCTGAAGCTGATCTGGGGTATCTGGGTGGTGGTGGTGGTGGTGGTGGGTGAAAATCTCCCAATTAGTTTTTACGGAGGCTGCCGGAGGCCATGTGCCGAGTTCTCCAGCTCTGCCATGATGCATCTTGCTTGTAATTGCTTTAGAATGACACTCATCATGTTCCATTTTATCACTCAATGACAGATCCGTACAGGGAAAGGGAAACACATTTACTCACACACTCACAGAGCAAGCCAGACTGCATAATGGGGAGGCAGAGTAATTGTTCTGAAATTCCAAGTGCTGGACCCTGTCCACTCGCTTAGAGAAAGTGCTGTACTTGCGGCTACTGCCTCTGCATATTGCAGTGGACAGCCTGGCCAGTGTGCCTAGCAGTTTTTGCCCACGTTTGCCAGCTCCCTCTAAAACAGACCACAAAACCCTCAGCCTCCTGCACTGTAATCACTTAAGGATGAAGATTTCCATCCAGGGGCAAAAAGTAACTAAACAGGGACTCTGGCATGGAAGTTACTCCTCAGTGTTGAAATACTCACCTTGCATACCCTGAGATGAAGGCCCTTCTTTCCCACCACGCTGGGCTTTCCTGTTACTTTCCTTGTCCCTGACAACTCACCCGTCCAGCACTTCCTACCCCCAACACACAGGTGTCTCTCACCCCGACAGGTCCAACAAGGAGGCTGCACCAGGTTGGCAGAGGGCATCTGTTTCCTTTCCCTGCCCACTTATACAGAAGGCCTAAGAGACCAGCAGCTGTGCCAATAGATGCATCTTCTGCACCAATGCTGTCCCCTATGGGTATCATGTGACACACAGTGGGTACACAATAATGCTGGCAGACAGCCCCTTCTCAGAGGCCCAAGGTGCAAGAAATGTTTCGTAAATGGCCACAAAGTCCAGCGACTTTGGGCTCTAGCTCTTTTCTATCTCAGAACAACACCCTGGGCAGCCATCTACCTGAACTACCCAAACTGCTTCATAGCAAATGGCAAATTCTCCAGGAATCTCCCAGCTATCTAGGGCTTGGAATCTGGGTTCAGAGAAAATATTTCAGTGCCAAAGGTCCTTTCCCATTAAGGGGGCTGATCCTCAGAGAACCTGTTAAGATCCCATTTAGCAATCCTACAGACAGCTGACTGTCCTGTTACCCTCCAAAGAGAGAAGCAGGGCCTAGCCTAGGGGAATGAGTGATGCCAGGCAAGTTCAGCTGACAGTGGGTCTCCTTTTCCCTCCTTACATCAGGATGCTCAGGCCAGAGAATTCCAAAGACATGGCCTGACCAGGTCACTAGGCCAGAATATTGAATGGCCCCTGGGAAACAGGAGAGGTGAGGCAGGGGAGATGGTCCATGATGACTACCCCATGAGAGGGAAGAGACAGAGGCTTAACAGACGTGGAAAACAGATTCAGTTCTAGGTAGATATTTTCTCCCCTACTCTCTCCAATGAAGATGGGAATGAAGGATGGCAGAGGGACAAAGAGCAGAGTGTTTCCAGAGCACTTGCCTATTTCTTCCTGAGGACTCTGAAAGGAACCTTGGGCCATGGCCGTAGCAGAAGCTGGCAACTGACAGGACAATCCCATCCAAATGGAATCCTCCCTGTTCTCTAGGGTGGCAGCTCACCCTCTCCTCTTGCCCTTCCAGTACAGCAGGGAGAGGGCCTAGGCAGGAACACTCTGGACCATGCTTTGGTCTCTGGAGAAGGGAGTGTAGCTCAGGGATACAACGCTCTCACCAGCAGCCTGGGCTGCAGCCCAGCTTACTTTATTCCTCCCTGGCTCAGTGGCCAGGACACAGCAGCTAAGATTCGAGCTGGCCACAGAAGGCCTGTCCACCTGTCTTCATCATAAATGCAGTAGGCATCCTCATCTGCTCCTCAAAGAGCAAACCCTGGCACCACCCAGGCCATTGTGCTCTGAGCAGCCTCGTTGCTCTGGTCAGCCCTACCTGGCACGATGTTTCCTGGTCTTTGTTGAATGTGTCCAGTTTTGAACAACTCACCTCTAATAAATAATTGTTTCCTTATTTGGTTTAGGCAGCTCCAAGAGAAGGTAGGGTGGAGGCTGGTATGATGCAGATTGGCCTTCCTTCTGTTCCTTGAAGTCTGAAAGCCAGGGTTCACTTCTCCTTGGTGCAGGGGTTACAGGCTTTGCCTTGGCAAAGGCCCATCGCCTCCTTGACAGCTGCAGCACTTGCCAAGCTTCTTCCCTCCCTGCCCTTCTTTCCACCTATCACCCACATGCTTTCTTTTCCCCTCCTTGAGCAGAAGACTTGGGTCATGGGTGAGGGGTGGTATGAGGACCAGTATGGCACTGACCTATGAAACGGGTATTTTAGGGAGGCCAAGGGACACAGTTGAAGGTTTCACAATATGAAAGGATGCCAGGAGATAGTAATCCAGGGTCAGTCTGACTGTGGTTGCTGCCTGGCCATTCTGTAGCTGGCAGCCCTACTTTTCACACATAGGACAAGGGGCTTGGCTGTGTGCATGCTGCCCACAGAGCTGGGCCCCTCAGCCATGCCAGTCCCACTTCTGTTCTTCCTGCAGCTTCTGCCCTGTGTTTCCCCAGCCCAAGCCGCTAGCACACCATCTGGTATTCCTGGTTGAGCCAAGAGTTATTTGCCAGTGACAGCTCTGTTCATCTGGCCCTCACCGCCCATGTGCAGGGGCAGGAGGGCTCCTCCAAGCCCCAGGGACAGCGAATAAGCAGTACTCACATGTGCCAGCCCCTGGCTCAGGCACTTCAGAAATGTCATTGGGTTAAATCCTCTTGTCAACCCTTATTTCCTGAGAAAAGAGACTGAAGTCCACAGGTAGATCTCTGCTGGATCACAAGCGCTACACTCTTCCTTAGAGCGCCAGCTTTTACTAACTCACCAGTGCCACCATTTCTCCCAAACAAGGCAGACTGTAATAGCTTCAGCACTGGACCAGTCCATGGTGCCTTCTCCAATCACATTGGGGGCCACAGAAGGCCTTGGGACAGGAGTTAGTACACCAGGATGGAGAATCTGCTATCTGCCGACTCACTGCTTTTCCCAATGCCAATGAAAACAGCTACATCATTCATCTCGTCCCACACTTAGTAACTGAGATCCCAGGCCTTCACTTTAGCTTCAGCAGGAGGATATAGGCCAGGCCAAAGCCCCTGTCTCTGCCTTGCCCTTACCTGCCCAAACCTCCTCACTAACTCCCACAGCAATGTTTAGTCCACGCTGCCCAAGGTGAAGACTCTGCAGTAGGCCGGACAAATGGCCATGCATTCTTTCCAGCCCATTGTAATGTGACACTGTGGCTCCTCCAAAAAGAGCTGGCATCTATTTCTTTACCTTTGGAGTCAGGGTGTGGCCATCTCATTTCCTTTGGCCACCAGGACATTAGCAAATGTGACATTAGCAGAGGCTTGAGAAGAGCATTAGGGCTTGACCTGTTATGCAGCAACTGAGAGCCTTATGACTGCCACCACGTGAAAGATCTGGACTGGCTTGCTGGATGAGAGACCAGAGCCAGGTCCTATATCCCTGTGGCTCCAGGTGACCTAGAGCCAGCTGTGAGCTATGTGGGTAAGGTCCCTCTAGGTCACATATCCCAATCGATCTAGCTGGGTGGCTGCCTGTCCACTCATACCCACAGAATCATGAGAAAGAATAAATGCTGATGGTTTAAACCACAAGAGTGGGCTGGGGAGATAGCTTGACGGCCCTGGAACCCTGGGCACATTGTGCAGGCTACCAAAACCAGGAGTGGTGGTGCACTCCTGCAATCTGCAGGCCACTAAAACCAGGAGTGGTGGCAGTCCCCTGTAATCCCAGCTCTGGGGAGGCTGAGACAGGTAGATCACTACCTATCTGAGCTGCATAGCAAGACCCTGTACCACATAAGTAAATAAATGAATAAATAAATAAGTACCTTAAAAACAACCCATAAGATTTTTGGGGTAGTTCATTATGTAGCAACACTGGATCAGAGCTCACCTAGGAAATCTTGAAGGCTAGAAAGTTAAGACCCAAAGTCTCCTCTGGCCAGAGAGTGGTAATGTAGTGCAGTGGTGGTGGTGGCTCCAGGGGCCGAATGCTGGCACAGCAATCTTTCTTGGCTGCGGAGCACTTGTGCAGCTTCTGACAAGTCGTGTAACTTGGGCCTCGATCTTCTCACTTGCAAAGTGGAGATGACAACAACACCCACTTCCTGTGCATCAGAGTGCTTAGCATGTTCTTCAGTTTTTCTGCTATTATTACTTAAATAAATAGCTCCGTCAAAGTCTTGCTTATCCTACCTAAAAGAAGGGTGCCAGCCATCCTGCCTCTAGCTCTTGCTCCAGCTGGCCAAGGTGGTGGTGACACAAGACATCATTCAACCTAAAGAGGGGTTTCCTGGGGGAGGGGAGCAGGGATGGGTGCAGACAGTTACCAAAGACTTTTGTTGCCAATGGCCTCCTGGCAAGGGCAAGGTTCTGAGTTCCATCCCCGGAAAGAAGGAAAGAAAGAGAGAGAGAGAGAGAGAGAGAGAGAGAGAGAGAGAGAGAGAGAGAGAGAGAGAGAAGAGAACAGAAGAGAACAGAAGAGAACAGAAGAGAAAAGAAAAGATCAAAAAGCCTAGCTATAGGTGCCATTCCAGTTTACCTGGTTCATTTCCACGCCTGGAAACCACACCTACCAAACTGTTTATCATTCTAAAGGATTCAAACACATAGTACACTAGGGACATTTGTTGAATGAATAAAGGAAATGGGCAACAGTAGATTCAAGTTGGTGTCTGAAGTTGGATGCTTTGCTGTCCCTGCCCACCCACCCTCAATAGTGTGTGTGTGTGTGTGTGTGTGTGTGTGTGCATGTGCATGAATACATATGTACACACATGCAAAAATAAAACTGCAAATCCATGGACTACTGGATCTCTCTGGTCCAGGAGAGATTTCCCCAGCATTTCTTTCTGGATTCTCTAGGTATAGAGAATACACCTTTTCTAGGAAAAGGGCAGGGTACTGAGGGTTCATCTGAGAACCAGAAGACTCTAGCCCTGATCAGGATGATGCTTCTGGTGCCGGAGGAAGGTACCACTCAGAAGGCTACTCTTCTGAGCATGAGGCACTAAGAAGGCAACAAGAAAAAGCACCTCCCAGCTCGCCAGGGCCAATCGGGATCCAGGTTACCCAAGAACTCTGCCCTCCACTGCCCCCTTTACACACACCACCCTCACCACCACCACCACCACCAGCACCACCATGAGCACAGTGCCCATATCTGAGGCTTCTAACGTTCACTCCCCGCCTGGAACACGTTCCCTTCCTGCTCTCATGGCATCCTCCTCCCACAGTTTACACATTCCTGCCAGGTGCAGCTCTTCTGTGACTTCTTGGGGCATAACAGAACTCAACCCCACCCTGTCTGGACAGCAGCCCTTTCCGAGCCACGTGCTGTTCCCAAGTTGGGAACCTCCCCACTCACTTTGTGCCAAGGAGTGTACAACCTGTGTCTCATTGCTGACCAACCCCAGGTGGGTGCTTCTCACTGTCCCAGAGGAACCAGTGGGACCACAATGAGCCAGCAGTGGGCAACTACACCACTAACTAAGCCCTTGGGTATGCTCAACACTGCTGGGAGCTGCAGCCCAGGATATGCATCCCTGATACTGGGGAGGAAGGGGGCAGCGACCAGGAGTAAGAATCTCCCTAGTAGACCCATTTCCACTGCACTTTCACATCACTGCCACCAGCCCTGCTGCCTGCTCCTCGGTTATCACTTCCCTCCATACACAGGAAGGAAGGCCAGTGAAAGGCTCACAGGCCGCAGGAAATCCACATACTACTTCTCTTCCCAAACCTCTGTCATCGTCTGATGATTAGTTTTATTCAAATAACTCAAGCCATGCTGCCTATGCAGATGCTAATGGAAAATCTATAGCAATCCTTGCATTCCTGTGAAGGACTCCTGTAGTAAAATAATGGTGGTGCAGAAGGGAGGGATCACTTACAGTTAGTTCATCAGGACAACAGAGGAAGAAACAAACTGGTGACAGGATGGAGCATGCAGTAGGAAGAGGTGCCAGTAAGGGTGGGCTGGTGAGAAAACATATAAAGGGTCACTCGAGTCCCCTAGAACTCAGTCACATGTGCTGTACTCTTTGGGTGTTTATCCCACGGAGTCTGGTAATGACTTTGGCTAATACCTTGCCCAAGAATCTTCTACCCCAATGGGCTTATATCTGCCAGGGCTGGGCCTGGGTCACCTTGAATCTATGCCAAGATAGATACTCCATGGTTCTCTTTATACCAAATCCCCAAGTGATTTCCTTGATCATGACTATCCCTGCCTTCTGGAACTATTTCCTAACAGAACTTTCTGGGTTCTCACAGCCCTTGTCCTTCTGGAGCACAGAGGAAGTGGATTTGGGTTTGAAAAAAACAGGAAGTTGTGATCACTGACTCTCTCCAATGGCAGAATGAACTGCATCAAAAAGGGGAAGTTCCCAATCTCCAGAAACACTCAGGCAGCCCTGTTGCCATCTGCTGGGGTGGTTGTTGAAGCAAGTCCAGCTCTGATGGTTAACAGCAAACTCAAATCTTTCTATCTAAGGCTCATGGGGCCTGATGCCTGTGTGATCTCATCCTTTGAAAGACTCTTGGTCCTAGGGTTAACATCCAATGCTTTCTTCTCACCTGGCCCAACTGGAAGTGCCCAGGGAGATGGATTTGCAATTTCATGCTCTCTCCAATCACAGGCCCATACCTCTGTATGGCCCAGGGCTGTTGACCTCAACTATATCCCACTGGCCCACCATCCATGAATGGGATCCCTCTGAGGGAGTCTCCAGACAACAATTCCCTGACTTCTTCGCAGACTTGAATTTCTGATGGCAGCTTTGGCCAAGAACCCTTTTAATTTCTGCCTCTTTGAAGAGGAAGCCAAGAAAATAGGGAGGTCACCACTCCCCTGCCATTTGCAGGCCATTCCTCCAGGCTGTGGGTTATCCAGGCTACTGGGCTAATGACCCATTTTCTAGAAAGAAGACACTTAGGGCTTGTGTAACTAGCTGGAGGTGGGAACTCACTCAACGCACAATCTTCATCATTCAGAGGAGGATACTGAGGGCCAGAGAGAGGAAGTAGCCAGCCCAAGGTCACCTGGCCTGTCAAGCCTGGTCCTACACTCTGGCTCACAACTCAGGAGTCTTTCCATGGGTCCTACAGAGTTCTATTCCAGCTGAAGGGTTGGAAGCCTTACAAGTCAGCCCAAGTATGAAGCACCTATCTCTGTGCGGCCACAGCAGACCCTTTCCTTTAGATGAGAAGCTGACCTTACATGGAAATAGTCAGAAAGTCATATATGGTGTGTGGGAGTGGATATAGAGGGGGGCATAGAGCTTCAAGTCCTAAGCCTTGCCGGCTCAGTACATGCCAGCTGGGCAGGCTGAGGGACAGTGTTACATTAACATAGTGCCCTTTGCTCATTTGAGACAAGCTTCTGTAGAATAGAGAAATAGGGGAGCTGGGGTGTCAGGGGGAGTGTATAGCTCAGAAGATATGGACACAAGGCCTCGGGTGCAGAATCTTGGGAAAACTCCTAGCAGCCTCTGAAGGCAGAAGAGAAATGGACAGAAAAAGAAGGGAGAAAAGAAAAGAAAAACAAACAGAGTTATACACAGCATATGCTTTTTCTTCAACTTACCCATGCAGAGATGGCACAAAAAAGGTGGGGTGAGCCCCACAGCCACAGCATCATGAAAGCCAGAAGAGGGGTGTGAGGGTCACAGGTCAGGAGAAGAAACCTGCACGGAGCTACTGGGACTCCCCAAGGGTGGGAAGAAGGGCTGGGATACCCAGGATGGCGTTCCTTGGGAGGCCCCTCCACCTTCTCACCCTATCTTCCAGAGCTCACAGTGGTTGAAGATCACATCAAGGAGCCTGCTGCTAAGGGACATAGAGGAGGGGGACCTGTCAGGACCCATGACAGAGCACAGACCCCCCCAAGGATGCCTCCCCTTGTTCCAGAACCATGGGACCCAGCCTTTCTGTGTTGACTGACTGTGACCTTCCTGATGGGCAAGAAAGGGGGCAGCTGAAAGGACAAGATGCCCAAAGACTGCTGCAGGGAAAGGCTGGAGGCCACCAACCCCAGACTAGGATGTTAGCAACAAGGCCACTTGGAGTCAGAACCTCTCTAGAGGAGGTCACCTGAGGTTTTTAAAAAGTTATTACAAAAGAGAGCTGGGGCAATAGCTCAGCAGTCTAGGTGCCTGCCTGGGATCCCAGTTTGACCCCCAGTAACCCATATCATGCTGGACAAAACCCCGGGAGTGCTGTGCTGGCCACCAAAACCAAGTGTGGTGGTAACACACCAGTAATCCCAGCACTGGGGAGGCTGCAACAGGAGGATCACTGAGTCTGAACTATGTAGCTATACCCTGTAACAAACAAATAAATAAATAAGTAATTTCTTAAAAGCCATTACAAAAGATACTTACACAGGACATTTACATAGTATGCATATTTACAGTTTTTCCTTGCCCTTACCTCTTACGGGTACCTATTCTTCCCCTAGTTAGAGTACGCTAAATGTTCTGGCCTGTTTCCTTGTCTTCCTCCTTATTAGTGGATACTCTGCCTTCTGGTGCACTTGCCACCTGCCTATCCTTTGTCCTAACTCTGGGAGCCCAGACAAGGCAGCTCTTGTGCCTCGACTCCAATCTATTCTGTCACACTGTGTGTCACCCTCTGTCTGCAGGCCCTACGAGTCCTGTGTGCTGGCATGTCGGAGGTGGGCTGTGCTTCTTGCCTCCCTCGCCCACCCACAACAGAGGCAGCAGAGCAGCACACTTCCAGCTTCCAAATGCTCTCCAGGACGGCTCTGAGCAGGCCTCAGGCTCCACAGCTACAAAACACGGGCAACAGTCATCCTCTCTCTTATGGTTACTGGCGAGATTAGAAGAATGCAGATAACTTACATTTAGCACATGCCTGGCACATTTTGAGCCTCAATGATACCAGTTCTTATTATTGTTTAGAATGATGAGAGCACTCTCACAGGCAGGTAAAGCTGTTTCCACTCGGTCCGTCTTCAGGAGAGATGGCACAAACACCTGTTTGCCTGCTTCTAAGCAACAACCCTACAGTGATGAAGTTGTCACTTCCATCCTGGAAACAGCTACTCTATGGCCCCCCCACCAGCCATGGACACTGCCATCTGAGGAAAGGGGAGGGTCCACCCCTTGCCACTCTCATCCATTTTCTCTCCCCTTATCCCTTGTTCTAGAACATTTATGTCAACATTCCCTTCTCATTTCATACATCAGCATATTATCCACAGTTCCTACTAGAATGTCAGCTCCAGAGAACTGGACTGTTTTGGTCACAGATACTTCCGAAGCCACCAGGACAGTGATGCCTGATGGGTCATAGACTCTATTTGTTGATTAAATTATCACATAAATGAGTATGTTTCATTTTTCTACCAAGGTCCTTCAATGGCCAGCAGAAACACCACCTCCTTCAAAACGGTTTCCCTGGTTCCTGAATCTTCCAGCTTTCTCATATACCTTCTTGTCCTTCACTCATGCCTCTTACTTTACCCAGTCCAGAAATACAGCTCTGCGAGTAGACATCTCCATTACTAAACTGAGGGTCCTTACGCAGCCCATGAATTCTGATCATCAAAGGACCACTCTGACTCCTGCAGTGCTGCTACAGGGTGAGAACTTGGGTGAAGCATCTCAGCCTTTGCCTGTGTAGAATGGGGAGCTCAACGCTTGCCTCACCTCCCATCCCCCACTTTACTCCCCATCCCCATCTCGCTTTAGCCATCATAGCAAGTTCTTATTCACAGTGACGCACATTTGCTGGACTAGTCCCTGACTGCATACCCAGACTCCCAGAGCACGTGGGTCTCAGGATGCGGCCACTCAAGCCAGGAGGTGAAATGATGTTTTCTACCCAGGGAGAAAACTGGACCAAGAGGGTCAGCACTACCTAATTCCACAAGAATGTGGTGCTATAAGGACCAGAACAGTGCCACTCACCATCTAGACCTGCTGGATCATTCTGAATGAGCATCACCCCTGGCCTGGCAGAGATGCTTCTAACTCCACGGCCACTTAGCTTCCATCTCCCAGCCACATGCCAATAGGCAACAAGTAGATCCCACTACTATGTTTTTTAGCCATAAACAAAGTATACCTTTCTGGGTAGGTTATGATTTTTGGAGATTAAAAGTAAAACCTTGTTTTACTCAAAAAATCAAGCAATCTTCTCTTTTAAGTTCTAGCAGAAACATAGTACAAAGGAGAGTTTCATAAGCCAGGAGGAGAGATTAAATGGAAGCTTCAGCAAAGCTGTTGGCAGGTGGCATCAATAACCTTCATGCGGACGGGTGCCCAAGAAGTAAAGCATAGGGCAGGAGACATTCCCAAACTCCTCTCCTCCTCCCCACCTTCCTTGGACAACCTCATTGATCTCCCCACTTCAGCTGATGAGTTTTGAATTGCTTCTTCAGCTCTGTTCCCCTTGCTGAGGCCCCCATCATCTCTCCACCTAGTGCTCCCACCTCAAGGACACTTAGGGTTAACTACAAACACCACAGATCCAAAGCCAAGCCACTGTCTCTACTTCCCCTCATGACCTCCTGCCTGTGCATCCCTACTCTCACATGCTCAACTTTCTACTCTTCATCACTAACCCTTGTAATTCCAGCATTCTTTTGGGTAACTCAGGAATACCTCCCATTCTAGTTCTTCTCCCCTCTCCTACTGCACCTGTCCTAGGCCACGCCTTCTTCACTTCTTACCTGGATCAGACCTCAGGCTGAGCACCCCAAGTTCTGTGTCTTCTAACATCCATCAAGAAGGTGCCTGTCAAGTAAGTCTCCCTGCCCAGTGCTCCCACACAACCTAAGGAGTGGCTTCAGAATATCCACCAAATTAACTCCTTAACCCCTGACTTTTGGTCCTCTGCACTGTTAACAAGCCTTTAAACTCCTGCTCATCTAAGGCCACTTCCCCCTCCATATGCCCAAACACCAGCAAACCAGCATATTATTTAAGCTTCCCACACATCATGGTCTTTTGCAATTTAACTGGATTTTCTACTTCCAAGTCTCAAAACCCTTCCCAAGGTTGTTGGTCTAGCTAAAATGTCACCTGTTCCATAAAGCCACTCCCTCCCTCCCTCATCAGCAAATATTTATGAATCATTTATTCTGTAACAAACACTTTTAATCATTTCAACGCATGGCCTTTTCTCTGTTGTACACGCCTATGAACACCCTAAGGTCCCCCATTATCTTGTAATTTTTTTAGGGTCAATGTCTTTATAATTTTTTATATCTCTAATACTACCTAATAATGTTCTCATATCTAATATTCTTTCTTTCTCCTTCCTTTTTTTCTTGTACCAGGGATCGAACTCAGGACCTTGCACTTTCCAGCAGCCACATCTGCTGCAGAGCTATCTCCCTGGCTCCTGCCTAATAAAAACTGTGCCCTTCAAATATTGGGTATTCAACAATATTTGTGGAGTTCAATCAAGATTATGCTGTCCACAGCTTGACATTGTTTAGTTTAACTCTCCCGGGGTTTTGTCTCTGCTCAAGTATGTGTGTCCAAAGAGAAGTAAAAATAAACTGATACTCGTCTTAGCAGCTATAAGTCTGTAACTATGGCTAACTCCCAGTTATCCATGCTACTGGAATAATAACATCGGGAAGAACCCCACACCAGGAGGGAAAATCCATCAGTCTTTGACATGTTTTGTGTAATTTTTAAGCAGCCTATTCGCCTTCAGTTGGTATCTCCATTTAGTCTCTCAGTAATGAACTGGGAGCTGGGGGAAATGGAGAAGTACATTGGTGGAAGAAATCCAGTTTGGAATGATGTATTTTCTCAACACAAGCTCAAAGGCAAGACCCTGGACAACTGTAGCTCTGCTAGCAGCCAGAGTGGGGCCATTTTTCCTCAATGAATGCCAAGGGCAGAGACTCCCAGCTATCCAAAGCATCCCACTCTGGAGCCCAGAATATGTTTTTGTTTAAGGAGACTGATAAAATGTCACTGGGACAGATGAGGTTCTAGGGCAAAGAGTTGGCTGTGTTTCTCTACACTTCTGAGCCTTGGAAGGAGCTTCATTGTGCCACTGGAACCACTAGACCACGGGATGCATAAAAACAAAAAAACCCAAGATTTGCAAGTCTGCATTGATAGCCAGATAATGCTGGGAGAAAGTTCCTCTTTCCTACTTCTGAAACAAATACAACATGTGGTGCTTCGGCAGCTGCATTAGTTGGGTAGAATTGACGCACATTTCATGTGTCAGAGAGCTGAATCCCAGAGAATAGAGCCAGCCTCCCAGAAAATGGTTTCTTTATATAGTTCCATCCATTTATTGTTTGATTGGACTTTCTGTATATTAAATTCAAGCTGTTCTGCCACTCAGCTCGTGGGTATTATAATGTGTTGGCTCGGTGGGAAATAATGAAGGTGATGGGATTTTACAGCATCACATTACAAAGGAGGCGTCTCCAGCCTCATCCATCTCTCCATCAACTAGCTTGTGGGTGAGGTGGCACTTATATTAAAATGATTTTTCTGATTCAGTTTAATGACACTCATTCGAGTCCTGACACCCAGAATGCCATTACACAAACTAAAGGCAATGTGCCTCCATCCAGGCCTGGTCAGCAACAGCTGAGCTTTTTCTTCTCCAGTCTCCACCTCCCACACACCCATTGTTGGCAACAGGCTACATGGATGGAGATGCTGGAGTAGAGGCCAGGAGAGCGGAACCCTTTGGCTCAGAACTGTGGATGCTCCAAAGCACCGCAGCAACTCTTTCCTGGTTGTTATGAGGAGGTCCTCACTGGAAGTTGGTTTGATGTCAATCTTGTGTACAGCTTCCAAAACTGGATTGTTCGGGTCCTAGAGCAACACTGACTTGGATATCATCAGAGGACAACCATTTGAGATATATCTGAGTTTTCAGAAGTGTTCCATCTTTCTGGAAATGGCAGTGGTGTGCAGAGCCACCTGCCCAAGCACTGGGCAGGAGGGGCACTCTACTCACCCTGGCTGAGAAGGGCTCCAACGATGGTGTAAGGCAGACCAGAGGCCTACAATGGCCTGGAATAACCACTCTCTCCTGGCTGAGAGGAGAAAAACCTGAAATAGTGACTGAGGGGCTCTTTCCCTCCCCTGAGCAAGGGGAGGGGCATTCTGCTTTTTATTTATAAGAGGCAGAATAATTGCTATTCTTCAGGAAGGCTCATGTTTGTGTTTACAAGTGTGTTTAAAGAGGGAAACCCAAACACAACCAAGCAGAGAGAGGTTGAGATTGATTTTGAAAGATTCCAGAAGAGAGCTGCAAAATGAGCACCAGCTTGGAAATCCCGCTCCAAAAATTGCAGCAATTTGAATAGCTGGATCAGAAGACAAATCCAACGTGTTGCTCCCAGTGTGAAGCACCCCACAGGCTCAGATCGCATTGGTGTGAGCTGGCCTTCCCACCTTGACAGCCTGGAAGCCCTGCATCCAACCCCTGCTCAGGCAGTGGCCTCTGTTCTGGTGACGGAGCAAGCTTTTCTCCTCAGAGTGTTTGCCAGACTCGTGGCCAGGTGCTCTGTAATCACTCCATTAGGGTGCAGACGCTCCCCGCTTGTGGCCAGCATGAAGAACACCCAGGATGCTGCAAGCAGCTCAGCTCCCTTGCTCCTCCCATACTGAGGTCTCAGCCACCTGCAAGGTCTAAGCCTTCTCCTTAAAACTTAAGTCAGCCAGATGTGAGGTCTTTAGAACCGTGCCTTCCTGGGCAGCCTCTGCTTGGGAGCTTTTCAACTGGCTAACAGCTGAGAATGTTTTGAGTTTCCTCCACCTCCAAATACATGCAGCGCCTCACTTCTCCTGTCTCTACTACCATGAGGTCCAGTCCTACCATCATCAGTTTGTGTCTGGATTACTGTATCTTCCCCCTCTAGTGTACTTACTACTCAAGGCTAAAGAGATCCTCTGAAAACATAAGTCAGTGGTTCAAAACCACCATGTAGCTTTCTCTGCCCAGCAGAGCAAAGGGCAAGGCCCTGTGGTCATCCTGTGGAGCTGTTTCCCCTCTTACCTCTTAGCCTCACTTCCAGGTCCTCTTCTGACTTCTTTCATGTTACATAATCTTTAGAGCTTTTCTGCCACTCCCAAAGCAGGAGCACACAAAGGCTCCTACTGCCTAGGCCTTTGCATCTGCTGCTCCTTCCACCTGCAGTGCTGGTCCCATGCTACCACATTTCTTCAGATCTCTGCTCAATATCACCTCAGCTGAGAAGCTCTTCTTGACCTCCTAACATGTGATAGCAACTCCCCTTTACTCCACCCAGGCCCTGACAATGAACATTCCCTGTCACATGGTTTTCTTTATAGTTGGATAGGATGCATTTGTTTATTTACCATGGTTCTGTGCACTAATATGTAATTTCTTCACTGTTGCATTTGCATAGCAGGCATTGAGTACTTGTTGAATAAAAAACCGAATTGAGGGCAACATCATGGGTAGGGGGCTCATCTGTGGCTCCCTTTCTGTTCTTGGCCCTGGAATCTGGAAGGGAGCAGGGTCAAGTTGCCAAAAGCCATGAGCAATGACATGGGTTGGGTGCAAACTTCTCTTGAACAAGGCTACAGCCTTGCTATAGCTGAAGCCTCACAGAGTACCTGCCTGGCCTCTCCGTCTCTGTTCTACCCAGCCATCCTGCCTGAGACAATCACATAGGTAACATCTAGACACTTCCAGGGTCAGTCCTCACAACAGCTAAAAGACAGTCATCAAATAAGAATACTAACCCAGATGCAATGGCTTTGTGTAGCATCTTGTCTATCATGTTTTGTAAATACTAGAGAAGCTTTGACCAATTTGACTTACAGACGGAATGTAACTTTGCTTACAAAAATTGCTACTAAACTCCTGCTTAAGATGCTCTAATTTTCTGTGAGCACACTAAACACAAAAAATAAGTGTGAATAAAACGTAAAAAAAAAACTAAGAATACTAAAGCTGAGTGAGCTCAGGTAAGCACATTTGATTGAATGGACCACTGGCTACCAGGCCTTGTGCTAGACGTGAATCATACAATGGCCTTTGGATGGAATATCTGCCCTTGAAGAGCTCACTCCCAGACGGAGGGGGCAGAAACAAACAGCAGAAGCAAATAAACTGTGGTCATGACAAGACAGAAGAACAAAGAGAAGCAAAAGGAGGGTCTCTAGCTCCGGTGGGCCAGGAAGGGCTCTTGAAGGAGATGATGTTGGGCTGAGTCTGAAGAAATGATGTCAGTAAGACACAGGAGCACCAGAGGTGGTCTCTGCAGGAGGAAAAGTACCACTTTCAAAGGAAGGGAAATCAGTGCTATTTAATTTGTTTGCCTGTACTTTACACTGGGCCGATGTGTGCTAGCAATCCTTATGTATTCTCAGAGGCTACCCTGCTGTCTGGCGCATACTAGGTGTTCAATAAATGCTAAACAAATGAAAGATTCCTTGTTGGGATGCAAGTGTGTGCCTCCGGAATTGTAGCACCAGAAAACTCTCAGTTAAGGAATGTGTATCAACACAGGAAAGCGTTTGGGCTCATTTGTTCCCAGAGCGTTAACCGTGACCAGGGCCAGGGCCAACCCCCAGGCAGCCAGGCATGGTTAGTCAGTGTCCAGGCTGAGGCACTCAAAGGACCCTGATAGCAGTGGATAAGGGTGCAGACAGAGTTCTGGAAATTGAAGGGTTAACCAAAACTCTCTCTGTCTCTGTGGGGTGGGGGTGGGGTGCCTGGTCAAGGACCCCAATCTGTGCTGTTCCAGTCTCAATCTTCCAGGCTGAGCCTCTCTGCCTTCTGGAAATTCGGGCAGGCCCTTCCAGGACTGCGTTTTAAAGGGAAATGCAAATCACCTGGAGGCTGCTCCATGCTTGGAAGAAGTGAAAATCGATTCTGTTTTTGTTAAAGTGATTTTTGGACACTGTCAAAAGCCCTCTCATCTCAGAGAACGGGGTGACAGATAGGCTGCCGATCTCAATTATATAACTGAGCCAACCACTGGCAATGAGTCATCTTATCAGGAATGGACACTGCTCCAAACCTTTCCCATGCTCAATTTCCCCTCCCTAATATCCGAGAACTGCCCCACCCATCCAGGCCTGGAGCTGACCCTCCACAGCCCTTATGGACACTTGCTTGCTAGCTTTGCTCTCCCATGTTCCCCTCATACTTATAACCCCTACCCCCTACCAGCTGGCTTAGATGGTTCAGGCCAACTGTGATGCTAAGTGAAGTTAAGCAAAATTAAGACAAAGCTGGAGATAGGGCTCAGTGGCACAGAGCCTGCCTGGCAAGTACGAGGTCCTGAGTTCAGTTCTTAGTACAAAAAAAAAAAAAGGGAAATCTAGTTTGAAAAAGTTTACATCATATAATATAATCCCAAACTACTTATGTTGGTCTTATTTAATATTGGGAGTTCTGTTATCCCTTTCCTCTGTTAGCTGAGATAATTGGGGATTTGCTTTATTTATAGCATCAATTATGAGCACAGAAATTAATCCTTGAATGGTGCATTTGGAAACTCAACTGTCAAGGGAGCAACAGGGAAACCTAGGCAGAGCTCTGGGGTCTTCCCCACCAGCATAGGAAGCTGCAAAAGAAAACTCTCTGTAAGCCCACATGACAACTTGGGCTCTTATTGTTCTTGCATTGTAAGGTATTTTAAGATATTAAGTAAGCAGTGATAATGGGCTCAAAGACATCCCTCCCTGGAGGACACCTTGTAACTCACCAGTGAAGTGCTGCAAAACAGGCAGAGCTGGCAGCCACATCCAGGAAGAGTGGGATCCCTTCACTCAGGCCCTCAGAATGTCAACCAGCCCTGCTCTGCAAGGAGCTGAAGACAGCCTATCTCCAAACTAGAAACAGGAGCTTGGGGAAGGAGTAGGAAAGGGAGGACACAGGAAGAGGTGGGTAGCTGTTGGGAGCTGTTGGAAGTAATTAGACTATGGCAAAGTATTGGTCCTTGCTAGTCCACAGCTCCTGGGGCTCAAATGCCAGCATAGAAAAAGACAAAGATGAGTTTTCTCCAGTAGTTGAACAAGGCTACCACTACCTAGAGTGTGGTCAGAAAAGAAGCCAGCCAGTGGAAAGGGAAAGACTGCCATGGCCAAGTCAGGGAGGCCTTCAGCATCACAGGGGACAGATCAGTCACAAGTAATGCTGGTCTCCTCTCTTCTGGGGGACAAGGGCTAGAGCAGAGCACACAGGCTGCAGGCATGGGTCTACCCTCAAGAAAGAACAGATACATCTAAAAGGGACTGAGAATAGCAGGCCTAGCAAATGGAGAAGGTGCCCCATTTACTCTGACCCATCCATTAAAAAGCATTTTACCAAGCACCTGCTACGTATAGTCAAGCAAACAAGTCTGGTAATGGTGCCAACTGCCAGCTCAGGTCAAAGTCAAAGTAGCCTGATCTAGCACTGAGCTGTATGGGGCGAGCTCTTTCTCGTAACTCATCTGAGTTTAAGAAAAGCACCACTAAAGGTTTTCTTTCTTGCTTACTTGGTTCTTGATTCTCCTCCCAGAACCTAGATATTTTAATGCCTGAGGAAGGAAAAACAACTTATTCATTGTCAGGTATGGGGTGAGAAAGTCCACAGGTCCCACAGGTGGGGCCCCTAGTCTGGAGAACCCTTTCCTCTTTATGCCATAATGCTCTAGCAGGGCCCCACCACCAACTCAAGAAAGTTAATGTGAGGCTGACTGTTCACCCCCAATGCTGGACTTGCTCCTTAATCTATAGGGAAAATACCACATGAAATCAGTAGTTTTCCCAGGACCAGTAAAATGCTAGATTTTGCTATGAAAGAAGACATCATTTCTAGGCAGCATTTTAAACAACCTAGAACGAAGGATTTAATGCATAAGGATCAGGCCCAGGGTCAGGACAGGGTGCCCAGCCATGGAAGAAGAAGGGTGCCTAGGGTCAGTCTGGAAGGAATAGATGCTTCTGTGCGCCTAGCACAGTGACTGACATGGAAATCATCATTCTGATGTCTTCTTAGTTGGCAGTGACTACAGTATCATACCCTTATGCCATCTAAAGAGGTAGAACTTTGCAGGTCTGATACATGGACTGCTGTTGGGATATATATAAGGCACATCGACAGGTGTGAGGGTTAAAGAGAGATGCATCTGTGAGAGTTAAAGAGAGATGCATCTTTCTTCTAACAATAGGCAGCTCCTCCCCCATTCCATCCCTAAGGGTTTTTTATTTTTTTGTGGAACTAGGGGTTGAACTCAGGCCCTTGTGCTTGCCAGGGAAGTGCTTATTCTACTGAGCCATCTCCCCAGCCCCATCCTAAATATCTTTTGATGCCCAAAAGCTCACATGTGTCATCTGACCCAAGGGAGACAAAGTCAAATAACCAAGTATTCTTACCCATTCTGGGTAAGCATCTATTTGAAAAAGTGTGTGTGTGTGTGTGTGTGTGTGTGTGTGTGTGTGTGTGTGTGTTGTGTATGAAGGTGTGTTTGTGTGTGCACATGTGCTAGAGCTAGAGGAGGCAGGATGGCTTTCGATGGACAGAGGTAAACGGAATGCACCTATTACATGGCCTTCACAAATGGATGGTGACACCTCTTATTCTCTTCTTTGGTCCTCTTTTCTCCTCCTTTATGGCAGAATGACAAATGTAATCATTTTAAAAGGTCCCATCACTGGCCCAGTCATTCCCAATAAGCATATGAAGCATTAAGAAAAAAACAGACACCACCACCATTTCAGCCAGGAAAAAAAATCAAATCACCAGGATGCCCCCAACCAACTGTCACAGACCAAATAAAAAGGTTCATGAATTCTCCATCAGCAATATAATGCTCCCTGGCCTAAGCAAATAGCAACCCAGCATATGAATTGTGGAGAGATTTTTGCATTAATCTCAACAGCATCCAACAACTGAAGCAGAAACCCCTATGAGATCTATGTCTCCATAAAGCTGCCTTTATTGGCTCTAATCCTGTAGGGTGTAATTTTCTCCTGAAACCCCTTCTTCTGATGGAAAACTTGACATACCAGTACCATAAATACAATGCCATGACCTCGATGGAGAGAAGACCTCATCAAGTTGGATGAGACAGTCAACCAAGTACTCCCTGGGCACCTGTCCCTTTCCCTGCTGCTGCTGCTGCCACTGCTTCTATCTGACCACATGATCCATTCAGATCACCTCTCTGGCACCCAGATAGTCTGGGTCATGCCAACATTGCCTCAGGCTGAAGAAGCAAGACTATTCCTCCTTTAGTGAGAGAAAAGAAAACATGTGACTCACTTTGCAGCAAATCCAAATTCAGTGTCACTTAGAGAAAATGCTTTCAGAGCCATTGAACCCTTGAACAAATGCAGCAGCAGAGAAAAAAAGCAAGGGAAAATGAAAATGGCTTACAAACATACTACAAAAAGGAAATGCAGGAAGGACCCTAAAAGGATCTTTTAGTATCTTCTGGTGAAGAAAATCTGCATCTTCTTACAATATTCACTGAACTTCCTGAAGTACTCTTCTCCTCACCCAATGCCCTGTCTCCCTCCCTATCACAACCCTTATAAGCACACATGCAAGCATGTAACCTCACCCCTGCCATAGTCACACATACGTATACATCCAACACACATCCAATGAATGGCAGAAAAAAGAAATGGTGATTTAATTTGCCACACTTTGTAAAACACATGTCTCATCTCCAAATCAGTGCAGAGCAAGTTACTACCCCAAAGTACACAAGGCATCCCCTTCTGAAGCTGTCATTTCCCTCATTCCCAGGACCTGGGTGAAGATTCCCTGCTCCTCTCCCCACTCCCAATACCATACCGATCTTCACACCCAATTTCCACCCTGTTGGGTCCACTGACACTGACTTACCCCAGTGTAGTCATGGTGACAATGGTGTACCAGAAAGAGGCTGGGATGCTTGTGAACTTGCTGGCAGAGGAGCCCTTCTCAGCATAAAACATCACAGTGGCAAAGATGATGATGGCCATGGTGAGGGAGAAGAGGAGAAAGCCCAACTCAGAGGCACAACTCTTCAGGGTATAGCCCAGGATCCGCAGGCCCTGGGAATGGCGGGAAAACTTGAAGATCCTGAAGACTCGGAAGACCCGGAGTGTGACAAAGGCCCCGGACACATCCTCATTGTTGGTCATGACCAGGCCAATGTAATAGGGCATGATGGCCACCACGTCAATGATACTCATCACACTGCGGATGAAGCGGTAGCGGCTGGGTGCTGCGAAGAGCCGGAGCAAGTATTCCACTGTGAAGATCATTACACAGGCTGTGTCCAGGCAAAAGAAGGCCACCGAGTAGCGCTCCCCACAGGGCAGCTCTTTGCTCCCTGGTACCGTGCCACAAGGCACCGTCTCCACCACATTGGTGATGACGGAGACAGCAATGAAGAATCCAGTCACGTAGTAGAAGACCAGCGCCAGTGTGCTGGTGTGGGGGTTCTCAAAGGCCCGCCACATGGTCTGGCGGAAGCTGAGTGAGGGCATGGACTCTTGATTGTTTTCTGAGTCGTTGTCATCCATGAGGCGCTCAGCATTCTCCCTTTTGCGGTCTTTGTACTCCTCATAGCAGCAGTCCCCAATGATCTCAGGTAGGATGCCATAGAAAGCCAGCTCATCATCATAGGCTGAGATGCACTCATAGCGCGGGTAATGCAGCTTCCCTGTTCGGTAGAAGTTGAGCACA
Organism: Ctenomys sociabilis; assembly: GCA_004027165.1. Lineage (NCBI taxonomy): Eukaryota > Metazoa > Chordata > Mammalia > Rodentia > Ctenomyidae > Ctenomys > Ctenomys sociabilis. The sequence continues at coordinate 36,794 of PVKA01005049.1, forward strand.
CAGCGGAACACTTCAGGGTCCCGGTCAAAGAAGTACTCCTTGGTGTCCTCATTGAAGAAGAATTCCTTTTCAGTGCTGCCCAGCAGTGTGTCTGGATACCGCTCCAGCGTTGTCCTCCAGGTCTGAAAGCGCCGCCCGCTCACATTGAGGATAATGAGCTCGTCCTGTCGCTTGTTCTTCTCAGCGGGGGCGAGGGGCATGGGGCAGTTGGCCACTGGCATCCACCCGATGGCCGCAGCCCGGGCAAAGGGCAGCCAGGCCGCAACTCCGGCCGCCATGGTGACTCCAGCTCTTGGGCTAGCAGCTGCTTGGACACTTTATACACCAGCTTTTTGAATTAGTTCAGCAACCCCTGGGAGACAGGAGAGAGCAGAGGAAGGGCTGAAGAAATAGGAAGAAGGAGAAGGTCACTGGCAAGTGAAACAGCATGTCTTTGGGGGTAGATTAATAAAACTGAAATCAACACATAGAAAACTTGATTCTTTTCTGTACTTCCCAAACACAGAGAGCACCTTGCAGGGAAACGAGGCAGAGGGGCTGGATCACCAGATGTTGCTGACTGCCTGACAAATTGTCAAGCTCCAAGAGGGCTCAGGAGCATTTGGAGGGAAAGCCTCTTTAGCAAGAAGATGTGAGAAGACTCGGGTAATAATCAGCTCTGAAAGGTTATGGCGTTATTACGAATTTAAATTGGAAGAGGGTAAATGAGTTCTCATTAAATGAATTTAAAAGTGGGATAAACATGCTAATTTTTATTTTACTTTTCATCCACTAGGGCAATCAGGAATGGGGTGGAGATGAGAGAAATCAGGTAAATGCATCCTTTGTACTCTTGGGTGGTGGGAGGGCTACTAGGGTTTCCCATGTCTAGAAAATTCTCAGCCATGGTAACTGACAACAGTAGGCCACAGCTTAGGAAGCTCTGTCCCCAGCTCCCACAGAGAAGGATGCCTTTGGCAGAGTGCTTTCTCTCTGGGGACATGGTCTTGCTACTCAGAGCCATGCCACAATGGAAAGACATGGGCATGGCTGTGAGGCAGAGCAGGGCCTCACTTCTACTCTCTGTAGGAATTCTTAGTCCACCTGACTTGGAATACACTGCCTCTCTCCCTCCTTGAAGGAAGCAGATCCACACTCACTGCCATCCCCAGATTCCTTTGCCTCCCGATTCCATCTGCCCAGCATCCTCAGCTCCCTCTGGTTATGTAACAATACTTCTTCCCATGCCAGCTGCTCACCTGATCTGCCTCTACCCCTAGAGGCTTTCCCAGAGCTAGGCCATCTTGCCCCTTCACCCACTGTCCTCTGAACCACCATTACTCCTAAGGATGGAAGGAACCATGGCATAGAGAGTTATATTTGGCTTTGTGAAACAGATTTACCTTCCAAAATATGGCTTTTTAGAGATGATAGTGAAATGACTCTGCAATCCCCAAATGTATACCATCTGTAGGAAGACATGTGGTGACACAGAAACACACGTAACAGCAACGGGAAATTGTTTGGGGCTGGCATGCTTATGACCACCAATCCTAGAGTGATTACACAGAACAAATCCTAACTCAGAAATATTTGGATCCTCTGGAATTCACTTGATTTGACTGTATTTAAATAAATGAGACAGAGGTAAGTCTTGGAATTTTTCTCTATTCCACAAAGACTTGTAATAAGATTTGTTCTTCATCTCTCCCTATAATCCTGCTTCCCCTCTAACTCCCAGACTGAGATTTTTCTTGCTTCTGAAATGCCACTAGACTTTTCTCCCTGGATGGCTCTGAAACTGGAGGTTTTCAGTTATCTTTTTATTCACAACACCAGACCTATCACCCTAACTGTCTTTCTCATGGTTCTACCCCAAGAACTGTCAAATAATGACATAACAGCTCTTACTGCCTTCATGGGGATCTATGCCCACCCTGGAAGGGGAGTTATCATGGCTTATGTTTCATGGACAAGAAAACTGAAGCTCACAGACATGTAGCAAGCTGACAGCTCTAAAGAGGCAGGATAGGGATTCGGTTCAAGAAGTTTACTTAGCAGGACCTTGGCTGAGAAAGTCCCTCCTGCTATCCTGGACCATCTCCATCCATCCACTCAAAAGCCCTATAGGGCAGACATCACTTTAGCCTTATTTTTTAGATAAGGAATGAAGGATACAGACTTGCAATAGTTGTCTAAAGCATGCGATTACTAATTAGGGATATTTAAACCCAGACATTTTCAATGTGAACTTAAATGTACAGCCAGGCCACTTGTAGTCCATCAGTTGTGTTCCATGCCTTGCTAATAATAATATATTTCTAAACAGATAATGATCCCTGAAGATAGAGCTGAATCAAAAGAACTCAAGAATCAAGAATCTGCCTCTGACTTACCACTTAGCTTTAGCCAAGTTTCCTCAAGGAACTAACTGGCTTCTGCCTCAGTTTCCCTGCCTAGATGCTATGCCAAATTTTCACAGGTCCCTTTGTTCACTAAAAAGAGGAGGTTGATTTTGATGCTACAGAAGACAACAGGAATGACAATGACATTTCCTGTAAATGTCCCTACTCAACATAGAAAAACAGCATAGACCTGATTGAGTTCTTGATTACAGAATTGAGAAAACCAGGGAAAGAATGGAGGTCATTCATCCACAGCAGAGGGTAATCTTCATGCAACTGATAGAAGATGTGGGAACACATCCTGCATTGCACATCTTTGTTTAAGAAATATACCCCTATGATGAGCTATGCTTTCTTCAGATTAGACTTGCATTCCCTCAGCACACATTTGGCTATGTTTCCAAGGGGCAAGAGAGCTACAACTAGCAGTCCATTAGACAGATGCCAGTCACAGGTGATTCTAACTCAGTACGAACAATGTTCTGGTCACTGTCCTAGACACTTTTACAAATAACATTGAATTTAGTTCCATAAACGTCATATGACATTTGTGCCCCCAGTTCATAGGTAAGGAAACTAAGAATTAGAAAATTTCCTTTGAAATTTTCTAATAGGCTAAGCTCCCTATGTTTGGAGTTGACAGTCTTCAAAGGTGGACCCAAATATTGACTTACTCAACAGAAGAGAGTAGGATACTGACAGTCCTTCCCCATCCTCTCCAGGCAGCAGAGAACAAGGGCTTCTGGAAGCCTCAAACTCCACTTTCAATTCTATCCTGAGTTTGTGAAAGCAAGCCACTGTTACCCTCTGAGTTCTCATCTATAAAAAAGAAGTGGGTAAGAAGGTAACAAGGAGACCCTTCAGCTTAAGTGATCCCTGATTCTACTGGATCCAGGATATGGAAGATAATAGCCCAGGTCTCACCAAGATGGCCTCATGACAATTGCTCACACAAAGCGGGACATAGAGCATCTGAGCTTGTTGCTGTCAGGATGCGATTAGCCTGACCCTCATCTCAGCAGAGGGAGTTCTGGGAATTCCTGATCCGGCTGGTGCCTACAAAAGGGAGCACAACCTGTATCACTCGGAACCCAAGGCAACCTGAGGCCTGGGCCATGCATAGGCCTGGGCCATGCACATGCAAGCCCTGGTGACCCTTCTGGAGAGTAAAATCTGGAGCCCCACACATCTGACTATATTACTGTCCCAGAACAGGGCTTGGAGAGGTGGGACCCGGAGGGGGTCCAATGGGCAAAATGCAAGTGACTACAATCAGGAGGTAACTTGGGGAGCCCTGTTTGGCCAGACACAGGGTTTTGTGCCTGGAGAGGGTGGCGCCCCTTGCCTCCCATCCAAGGGCTGTTCGACCCTGACTCCTGAGCCACAGGATTGAGTATCTGGCCCCACAAAGCCCTTCTCCAAAAACTGTATTTCACAAACTGTGTACAGATATAGATAACTGAAAACTCAGAAGGCAAAAATAAACCCATCCCTATCTATGATAAAGACTCTGATCCCAAGGCTGAAACTTTACCCCAAACATTAATGCAGAACAATCATCCTAAAGAAGGCCAAGCAAGCACCAGGCTGTCTCTAGAGACTGACTCAAAATCCAGCCTCCTGGGTAAAAGATACCAAACAAAGAACAATTACCCTCTGCCACATCCTTTGTGTATGTGTGCACATGTACAAATAACTGCTCTGTACACACATTGGGTTTGGATGAGGAGGACAAAAGTCCCAACCTGGCTCTGCTTGAGCCAGGTCATTCCTGCAGTGATCACCAGCATCTCCCTGAGCCGCCCTGGGTATGAATCCTGCAACAGGCACCACAGCGCGGCCCCATTTCCAGCCAATAGCACTGCACATGCCTCAAATGCCAAGATTTTACTAGGACGTGGACGCCTTACAAATGAAAAATCTGAAGCTATTTTTGTTTTTGGCAGAAGAGTTTGACAATAGGAAAGCTGGGGGGGGGGTTAGACTGGGGAAGAAATATCTGAAACAGGTAAGTTCTGAAATAATAACAAAGAAAAATCCTGGAAAAGGGAAGCAAAATTTCCCCCGCTTTCAAAAGTCAGCTGCCCTGTTAAATGGTTCTGTTCTGGAGGAAGAGGAACAGAAATAGGCAGGATGACCAGTCAGCCTGTCCTGAGATTTGACACCTACCTTAGGTAGAGGCAAAAGGCAGCCAACCATGTCATCTCCAGGGTTTGCTCTTCCTTGACCTCACAGGAGTCTCTGGAAACTCACTTTCTGTACTAATTTTACATCACAATCCTTATCCCAGAATAGGGGTGTATAGGGCAGAGGAAAATGCCCACCACTCAAAGGTTTTTCCTGTGTCCATGGTATTTTAGGCAGCCAAGCATGAAATTGACTGGATGAACCAAGCTGGAAATCCTTAGGGTGCAGGCCTGAGACATACACAGATTCTCCTCCCCACAGGGCCACTTCTGGGCTGCCCAGGGCACTTTCCTGAACTCTTTCTCCAGCCTCTTCAACAGCAAAAGAGAAGGAGCTACTCATCTTTCTTCTAGGAAGGGAGGGGGTTATGCATTTACATTTCGTTGCTTTCAAGTAGTAACAAGGAAAAACAAAGTCAATTCCTTTCTATATGCCGACATGTGTCTATATGGGAGAAATGTACACGCGCTTTGCCCTGAACTACTGCTAGCCCAGGAGCCCTTTGTACAGGTACTAAGCATCCAGCCACCTTAAAGGAACAGTAATAAGCTGTAAATTTAACTCTCACATACATAAAAGATACAGCAATGCACGACTGATCTTACAAACATTACCATGTGCGCAGGACCCCGAAAAAGTTCAGATACTCCTCTTAAGAAAGACACGCTGCCTTCTCTTGGTATAAGACCCCAGGTCTGGGAACCTCAGCCTGTTGCTGACTTATCAGGATAAAAGCAGAATATCTTGGACCTAATTCAAATATTACCACTACGCAAGCACAGTAATTTAGTTGATTCTGGGTAACTTCTGCCCAACCCCTTCAGTCTCCCATCCTCAGGGTTAACAGTCCCTAATGCAAGTCGTAGGAACCCTTTCCACCGTGCCGTGGTGGCCTCTGCTATCACTTTGAGACCTTTCCCTCAGCTCGCAGGGTGGAAGCGGCGCCCGGCAGGACCAGATGGACGGCGCACGGCCTCCGTAGGCACACCGGCACACCGCAGGCTCGCCGAGCTGGAGAACTTTGCGAAGCGCCCCAAACCGCTCCCAGCTTCCATTCTCAGCCATTTCTCTCCCTCACAGCTCACAAAGAGCAGGGACAGGGCAAGCCTTAGCCACCTGCAGCGGCTCCCGGGGTTCCCCACTGGGCAGGCAGGCCAATGGTAAGAGGGCAGAGGTTCACACCCCCACCCCTAAAGCTCTCAGCGCCCGGAGGCTAAGAGCTAGCGGCACAGCCGGAGGGAACCGACGCCCCCGGGCCGGCTGCACGCACCCCCTCGGCACCGCCCCCACCCCCAATCCTTCCGGCGCCCCAGCACCCACCCACCCACCCGGGTGCCGAGTGGGAGGGCGCCGCGTGGGCAGCTGGAGCAACAGGCGTGGGAGCCGCGCTCCGCGCACTTGCCAGCTCCAGAAGCCGCGGTCGCGTCCCTCTTACCTTCGCGCAGCCAGCCCCAGGCCCCGCACCCCGCGTGCGCGCGAGGCAGCCGAGCCAGGGGCCGCCGAGGCGCCGAGCGCCCAGCAGCGCGGGGAAGCGCCCAACAGCCGCCGCTTGCGCGGCTCCTCCTCGCGGCGAAGTCTCGTTCGCTCCCTCCCTCGGTCGGTTCGTGCGTCCGTCCGTCCGCGGGGCCCTCCCTCCTCCTCCTCCTCCTCCTCCTCTTCCTCCTCCGCCGCCGCCGCCGCTCCAGCCCCAGCTCGGCAGCGTGTCCCCTCCCTGCCTCGCCGCTCCGCTCGCGGGCTCCCTCGCTCGCTTCCTGCCCCCGCCGCGGAGCGGAGCCGGCCGGCCGAGGGCTGCCTCTCCCGTGGTCCCTCTCCCGGGGAGGCAGTGGGGGCGCGGCGCGGGCGGGTCGGGAAGGGGGGAGGGGGGCGGGGGCGAGGCTGCTCCCTGGGCTCCCCACAGATCCCCGCCGGCCCAGAGGCCCCAGGCCCGGCCCGAGAGCGCCGAACCTCCAGGCAGCGGAGGGCGAGAGGAGGAGGACCCGGAACCTCGCCGCGGGAGGGTGCCCGGGGCGAGGGCGTGCGAGGGGGAGTGACTCGGCGCGCGGGTGTGTGCGCGGGTGTGAGTGCGTGTGCGTGTGCGTGTGTGTGTGTGTGTGTGTGTGTGTGTGTGTGTGTGCGTGCTGAGGGGTGCGCGCGTGAGGGGCGCTGGGGGCGGGGAGACGAAGCTGAGCTGGTGCGTCTCCCGGCGAGTGGAGGAATCCTAGGGTGTGCCTGGAGGTGGCGGAGGGCTCCGCGGGCGTGAACGCGTGTGCCGGCTAGGGTGGGCACAGGGTGGCTGGCGAGGTGAGCTCGGCTGGGGGATGGGGAGGAACCGGAGGAGGCGCGAGCCGGAGCGCGGGGCGTCCGCTGCTGGACGCGCGGGAGAGGTGCGGGGAAGGCCAGCGCGCGGGGCGTGCGCCTAGCTCAGTGTCTCTGGCTCCCTGTCCGCGAAGCAGCAGTAGCGCCCAGCCACCTGGTGAGTGAGGTAGCGCGGGTCACCTAGCAGGCTTCTTGCCTGGCCCGGGCTGTCGGCAGTGTGTGCCCTGGCCGGAGAGGCTGAGGGGGCGCGCTGCCCTCACCCCACTCAAGAGCCTGTCTCCTGTTGGGGCGCTAGGTCACAACCAGAAGGTCAGGATGCGCTCTTCTGGGCCCCAAGTGCTACAGTTAAGTCCGGAGTCAGGAGCATAACAAGAGTCCACTCCTTTTCGCTAGCATAAACTGGCCCAGCCCCTGGGCCCCACCCTGAAGCTCACAGAGCCCCGCTGTTTGGTGCCTTAATCTATACTGGGGACGTAGGGTCAACGCGCTCCCAAGGAACCGAGTGTCGGGCCCAGGTTCCCACCCTCGGGTTGGCCCTGGGAGGAGCTCTGCCTGGCTTCCCTCCACCTCTGGCTCCTAGTGAGGAATCCCGAGATCTCGGCCTGGTGCTGTGGAAGCTCTGCAGTTCTGTGCATCGGAACCCTTGGCTCCAACAACCACAGTCCCGAATAGGGAGAGGTGTGTGAGCTAGGGAAACGTGCGGAGAGCGCTGAGGGCGAGGGTGTGTTTGCAAAGGTAGTTCTGGAACCTGCTCTCAGAAAAGACTTTCCTGAATCCAGAATAGGGCTTCTGGCTTGGGATAACCACTAATCTGATTTTAGATTAACGGGCACGAACCAGAAATCAGTTATGGATTTTGTTTGAGCCTTTGTGGGCCCCTGACAGCTTGGATCCCCTCATTCATCAGCTCTCTCTTCTCTTTCCCCAGTGCCCACTCAGTGTGTCAGTTTGAAAGGTGCACAATTGGCCCTGCAAAAGGTGGGCGTGGGTCCCATTAGCATTTACCAGGAGTCCCAGAGCTGTGTGGGATTTGCATACTGATTTGCATACAGTAATAATGATTAACAATACTGCCACTCCCTGGCAGACCTGGGAAGAATTCAGGGAAGGCCCTGACATTGAACCTCCCTCCCTTCCACCCTCTGGGAAAGAGCTAATTTTCTCAGTATTGCCATCCTCAACTGCTCTGACCCCTGGGAGAAGGTGCTTCAATCTCTGCCTGGAGAGCAAGACCCTTTGATCTTCTACCCCATGTCCCAGCTGACAGAGTTGAAATCCGATGTTTTATTTCTGCTCAAGTTGGAACTCCTGTACATTCTCACCATTGTTTTGCATCTTGAGGGGAGCTCAGAGGCTGAGGATGCCCCAAAGTTTGGAGGCTTCAGGGAATGGTTAACTGGCAATGTTGTTCCAACTCTGGAGTCAACTAAGGGGCAGTTGTGGTGTCCTGGACGTTGTAATCCCTGTGGAATGCCAGGACATTGATTTAGACACCTTGCCCCACCCCTTCTCCCTCATTCCTCCTAGGCTTCTGTCGTGTACAATAGCTATGGACTCTTGTCTGTTTTGTCTGGAAGATCTACAGGAAAGTAGACTCCCAGTCTGGGCCACAAGGTGGGCCTTGATTATAGTCCTTTCCACAACCAGGTGACCTGGAAAACACAAGAGAGACAGGGAGGGAAAAAAACAAGGTCTATGCACCGGGATAGCTGGAAGAGGCACTGTCCAGGAAGGACACTCTGGAGCCCTCCCTGGCCCCAGCTCTCCACGGCTTCTTTCCAGCACCACCTTCCCCCCACCTCTGGCCTGGCCTGGCTGGGATTTTCACTTGCTTTTCCCCCATGACACAGCCGCTTTTCCTTTAACTCTCGGCTTCTATTTAAAAAGCTAATTTGGGAGCTTGTCGATGCTCCCGATTCAGACATTTTAAATAGGAGCTGAAAGTCAGGAGCTGCCAGGGCACTCCATTATTTCCTCCTCTTGCTGCGTACTTACGGCACAGCTGAGGCATTTGTTCAGTCACTCAGCAAGCCCTGGCCCTGAGTCTCTGTGTATGTGAACACCCGCAAGCTCAGAGTGTATTTCAGGATATCTTTTCTATTTAAAGATGGCGCTTCTGTGGACGGCTGCTCTGTGTGTGCGTGTGTGTCCTTCCCGAGCTGTGCACACAGGAGGATTCTTCTTTAGTCCCACGGCTCTGGCCGCTATTTGCAGAGCTTGTCATTGTGTGGACTGTAAGGGTAAGAAGCTGCGGAGCTCAGAGTCCGCTGCCTCTTTGCTGACCTGCCAGGCAGAGGCATCTGTGGCACTGCCTCCCAGGGCTGCCGCGCTAGGGCTGGCTCTTTGAAGCTTGCCTCAGTTCGTCATTAAGGGTCACGCCCACTCTCACTGTTAGTGACTGTTCCTGTTCAGCAAACTGCCCCAGGCTGGGGCTGAAATTTCTGAGATGGAGTCTGTACTCTGAGAGTTGCAAGCTTTCTACGTTCAGGATATTATGGACCTTGCGGATAAAACACCTGGTCTTTGAGTTCAGATAGCCTGAACTGTTGGGCAGTTGCAGAGCCAGACAGTGCCTCTGCTGTGTGACCTTGGAGAAGCTACTTAACTTTTCTGTGCCATCATTTCCTCATCTTTAAAATGAAAATAAGTAACACTATCTATCTATTGGGTTGTTGTAAATATTAAATAAACTATCATAAATAAAGCACAACAGTGCCCAGGGCATGGAAACTACAATATAATTATTGGTAGTTGTTCAAGAGAAGAATGGTGCAGAGAGGACTCATGGAGAAATCTGGCCAGGGAGGAAGATGTAACAACCAAATTTCATACCTGTACAAGCACACATATGCCAGGCCACAGCTCTCCAGGAGTCAAGTTCACCTTGCAGTTCATGCCTAGGCTCCAAAGAGGGAGACTTGTGACCAAATAAAGGAAGAACTTTAGTGTTGGGGATGAAGCAGGGTTTGCATATCAGAAGTCACAGGGAAATTGAGGGGCCGATTTTAGGGAGAAGGACATTCTAGAATGTTTGCTGTCCACATGGTCTCAGCCTCTCTGATCTGTTTCTCAAAGCAGCTGCTCCGGAGGGGTGGGCTCTTGTTCTCACTGAGTCTTCCCTTGGGCCTGGGCTCCTCTTGCTTAGGTCCTGCTGCTGCCACCCACAAAATGCCCCTGAGCATGTATGCAGTCAGCTGATACACCTAGCTGTGTAAGGATGTGGGGCCCCAGGAGGATATTCTCTGCAGGAGGAACTGCAGGGGCCAAGGGCAAAAAGGCTGTCCAAGGATTCCAAGGTGACATTGTCATTCTTAGATTGGATCAGGCTTCATGCATCAGCCTCAACCAGAGTGGCTCCCCTATCCTAACTCCTTGCTAGATCTTTATAATCTTGCCTGGTAGATGGTTTATAAATGGGAAAGTGAGGTCATTGGTGGGGTTTCTGGATGGATGTGAGGCTGCGTAGGTTGTCAGAAACTCTAAGCTGTTCCTCTTGCCACATCTGGAATGCTGGCTCTTTCCTCTTCTGACCCACTCAGATAGAGTATCCTAAGAGAATGCTCTTGATATGGTTCTTCCATGCCTGACCTCCCTAGGAGAAGGGTTTAGTGGGTACAGGTTGGGGTTGCATCACGCAGAGTTTGCCTGAGGAAACTCATAGCTTAGGGGTGTCTAAGCTTGCATTTTCTGAGGTGAGGTAGGTGGTGGTAGTGTGAATCCTGAGGACTTTGTCCCCTCCAGAAGGCCAGAGTTCACCTATTGGGTATCAACCCAGGCTTTCCAGTTGGTCAGGCCAGGATATAGTGTCTGCTGTGGTTTAAAATGTCCCTCACAGTCTCAGGTGTTTGGAGGTTGATCTCATTGCGGAAGTACCATACTAATCAATGACTTCACCCACTAATGAGTTCAGTAGCTGAATGTGCTATTAGGAGGTGGGGCATGGTTAGAGGTGGGTCACTAAGGGGATGACCTGGAAGGGTCCATTCCTATCCTATCTTCTCTTTCTACTTCCTGGCTCCCATGTCATGAGCTGCTTTTCTCCATCATGTCCATCTACAGAACATTTTCTGGCTTGGATCCAGCTAACTATGGACTAAACCCACCTTTTAGTGAGCCAAAGTAGCCCTCTCCTCCTTTAAGCTGCGGGTGCTAGGTGCTTTGTCCTAGCAATGGGAAGGTGACTAAGACACTGTCCAGCCTGTGGTGATAGCTGAACTCACAACTACTAGGTACTCTGGTTCCTTCATGATGAAGGAGAGCCCTTACTCCCTGCAGCCTTAACTCCATAGGAGATCTGTCATGGCATGGGTAGCCATCCCATTGGCCAGGAGGGTTAGATCAGTAGTGATAGATGAAAAGGGTTCGCAGTTGCTAGGGCTTCTGGCAGCCTGGCAACTGCTCTGACCAAGGTAGACCTCCAGCAGCAGAGCCATGGTGGATGGCTTTCTGCTTTTCCAGGGCCCCTCAAAGGGAAGGAGATAGAAGAAAAGTGGGGAGGGGGAAGAAAGTTTGAGATGGGCATGGGTATAAGCTCTGGGAGGGAAAGCTCTCAACATTAGGTTCTTATTCCAAACAATTGGAAGGCTGAGGGGAAGCTGGAGATAGAGCTCTAGATGGTGATTTATTTTTCTTCAGTAACACCCTTTGCTTGTATTCTGATGTTTTCTATGACTCTGCTCTGGTCTTTTTGTTCCTCTGCCTGAGCCCTTTCCTTGGAAAGTTCTGTGAAGCAATGGTTTCAGATGCAGTCAAATGCCATGGTCCTTTCCTGAGCTCTCTCCCGGGCTCTGTCTGTGCTCCATCTCTGCCACCTACAGGCTTCATCTCGGCACCCATCCTCACTCGTACTGTTAACTCTTTCCTCTAAAATCCACTACTTGGGGCTTCTGACTCTGGTGCATAGTCTCCTCACCTCTTTCTTCTGCTCATTCACATTGTATTTCTTAGCATATAGGCCTCTTTTCTGTTTCTTGACAAGATCTCATGTTTTTCCATCCTCAGCCTTGTACCCTTTTCCAGAAATGCCCCCTACCACTTGGGGCTTTTATCTTCTTAGCAGACTCCTACCGGGCTTCAAACCATGACTAGCCAGCACAGAGGTCACCAAATGTTGGTTAAATCCTCCCTGCAAACCCAAGGTCAACTATTATCCATGTTGGGCTTCCACAGGCCTTCCTGTGTACCTCCAATGGGGCTCTTTGAACCTGTGTGGTTTTAGTTGTTTGTAGTGTCCCTTCTTGACCTTTAAGCTGTTTAAAGCAAGGATCATGTTCCTGAGAATCCTGGCTCAGTGCTTAGCACATTGTAAATGCTCAATCAATTCTCACCATCAATTTGTTTGAACCTTCTCCCACATCTCCCTTGATTATATGTAATAGAATATATGAGGTATTTGCTACCTGATTAGTCTCTAGGTCTCACCTGATTGATCTTTAGCACTAGCATGAGGACAGAGAAAAAGGATAAGGGCGTTGGGTTTTTGGGTGATCCTAGATGAAAAAAGCCCCAAAGAACCCTGCTTCAGTGAGGAGAGAAGAAAAGGCTTTTAGCATGTAAAAAATGAGCCCCACTCCACGAAGAGACCTGACCAGCATTCTTCTCTTGAGTCACATTGGTTTTCAGGGAATTCTTTTCTTTCCCCTCTGGCAGAATGTCAGTCACATCCCCAGAACATCACCTTCTTGGGAACAATGAAGACCCAGCCAGTTGGAAACATCCCTTGTTGTCTATAGCTATGGCTATGCCCCCCATAAAGACTTGCATGAGGGCCTGTCAGAAACCCACTTAGCCAAAACTCTGACATGCCTCAAGGAGATCCCAAGACCAAAGCTTGCTGATTTTAAGAGTAAATGTACAAATACCACATCAACAAATCCTGGATGCTGAAGGATTGGTAGGAGACAGACTCTAGACAGACCTGGCCTCAAATATTGGCTCTGTCATTTAGCAGCTGCATGACTCTCCTGACCTGCAAAGTGGGTGCTAGTGATGGCATGGATTCATGTGGCATCTGACAACAGAGTCAGATAATCTGTAAGACATGTCCTATATACAATAAGAAACAAAAAAGCTAGCTATTAGTATATTGTAACTAAATTTGAAACGAGTTCTTTCCCTGTAATTATTGTTTGTGCTGGACCTCACAAAATGAGTGAAATTGAAATTGCTCTTAGACACTTTTCCATTGCCTCTGCTTTTTTTTTTTTTTTTTTTTTTTTTTTTGTGGAACCAGGAGTTGAACTCAGGCCCTTGCACTTGCCAGGCAAGCACTTGTTCTACTGAGCTATCTCCCCAGCCCTGGCTCTGCTTCAAGTGCTGAGTTTTCTCCTCATCAGCAAGTTCTGATAAAATCATGTAGACTAATGTGTAAGTGACTGTCTCATCCAGAGATGCAGTATTCCTATTTTAACAGGCAGAGCCTTCAGCCAAGACAATGAAACAAAGTGAGTGGGATGTCAAAAGATCATCAGATTAATGGGAGAATTAAGGCGGGGGAGAGGGGGACAAAGAGGCTCTCTCTGGTTCTGCAGAGTCCTGTCCACACCTAAAACTGGTCCAAGTGGTGTGATGGTAAGCAACAGGTGGGCTTTTTCTGAATTCTGCACTAGGAAATCAAATCTCTAGCCTTTGTAGGAGTTTTATAATGAGACTCTATGTCACTTTTAGAAACTGACCTTCACTGGGTAAACAGACACAGCTCCTGAGTGCCAAGCCCCCTTCTAGCACTGCACATCTATGGTACTTAATCTCAAATGTATTTTTTTTCTCGGAACTCAAGGCTGAGACTGGTTGTTTCTCTGTCTCCTGGGTTTGTGGGAGATCAGCTGCGAAATCATTAATTGCTTTGGTGAGTCAACAAGTAAAACAATCAGGCCAGCTCCTCTCTCCCCACCTACAAGGTCATGAGAGGTTTATGGATTTCTCTGCACTTTCTTGTTAAATGTAGGTCCTTGTGGCTCTTTTAAAAATTCTTTATTATGGAACATTTCTAATATATATATATATATATATATATATATATATATATATATATATATATATATATATATAATTTATTTGGTACAGGGTCTCACTACACAGCTCAGACTCATAATGATCCTCCTATCTCAACCTCCCCAGCACTAGGATTACAGGCGTGCACCCCATACCCAGTTTTGGTGCTGGTACAGTATGTGGTACTGGGGATTGAATCCAGGTCCTTGTACTTGACAGTCAGGCACTTAGACTGCCAACCTATCTCACCAGCCCACATTATGGAACATTTGTAACATGTCCAAGAGGCAGAGAGTTTTCTAATATAGCCCCACAAACTCTCATTTAGCTTTAATCTCCACCAACTCAGGATCAATTATGTTTGATTTCTATCTTATTCCCTACCCTATAACTGAGTCAAATTCCAAATATCATGTAATTTAATCTGTATATATTTTGACAATTGTACCCTTGTTATGATCGACAAAGGCCATCTCTACAGGGGAGAAGTCCTTTCTTCATACTCACGTGATACTTCCAACTTTTCTTATCTGCCCCTGTGTCCAGACCTGGTCCCTGGGTTAGCCAAGCTCAAGGGCATATTCTGTCCCTAGGGCAGAAGGGGACATGCAAAAATGCCTGGCAGCGGTGCTTCCGTGTGCGTGGCTTTTGGTGGCAGTGGAGTGCTGTTCAATGACTGTGGCGAAGCCAACCTGAGGGGCAAGAGTCATAGTTGTGCATCCGACTGGGCTTCTCATTTTTCACATGCCTAATTTCATCAAATCTTATTTCACTCCCGTTTTACAGGTAAGAAAATCAAGACCTGAAGTTACATATGTAGTAGTTATGTGTCAGAGACTGACTTAGATGCTAGTCAAACTCAATTTCTCCCTGTCATGGGCACAGCTAGCTGACCTTTCCCATGTACTCCCTTGCCATTAGATTTGGCTAAAGGACTAAATTCTGGCCCACATACTATAGGATAGTATCATAGAAATAATTCAGAGCAATATGCATGCTCTTTCTCCATCTGCAAGCTGAATGGAAGTAATTCCAAGGGACTAAAGGAGTACATAGCCACAAGAAAGAGGAGCCTGGGACCCTGGATAACTGTGCGGAACAGAGGCACCTCCTGTTACATTAAGCTGCCCTATCTGAGTGATACTTGTTAAAGCAGTAAACTCTTTCTGACCAATCTAGCAACACAGGGAGAACTGAAAGCCTAAATCTGACTACACTAATGTCCAGTTTTCCCCTACATTATTCAAGGCACAACAAACACAAATCACTTATAAGAATTTCCTACATGATCAGTATTTGATAGACAAGTCTTCCTTTAAGGATCTCGCTTCTTAGACTTGTGTTCTTTAGTGTAATAACCACTAGCCATATGGGGCTATTTAAATTTATATTAATTTCATAAAATTCAAATTTCAGGTAACTGCACTGGTCATATCTCAGATGTCCAATAGGCACATGGAGCTATTGGTTACCACTTTGGACAGTACAGATAAAATAATATTTCTGTTCTCACAGAAAGTTCTGTTAAACAACAATGTTTAGGGTAAATCCACATCACAGTGTACCCTTCCCTAGACCCAATATGCCCCACACTATTATCAAATTCTTGCTGGCATCTAGTTTTCTGTTCTACTCCTTCACACTTTGAACCTGGTTTTCCTGCCATGCCCATGCATGGGGTGCTGCTTACAAGGGGACAAAGGGTAATTTTACCAGCAATCAGGTTGTCACAAGCACAAAGGCCTCTCCCTGACTTAAACCATGGGTCTCTGTTCCTGCTTTTTGCAGTGAGCCTGCAAGCTATGGTCTCATGGCCCTCCTGAATTTAGTAATAACAAACTTTAGATTCAACTTCCTTGAGCTAAAAGAGCCCTGGCTATACCATGGGACTATGTCTCCCAAGAGCAGGGCCAGCATCTCATTCCAGCCCAAGCATCTCTATAGGAGCTGAACATCAGACACTAAAAGATTGGCAGAATATCCAGGGTGGTGGTGGGCAGGGAGTTTTTAAAAAATGGAATCCCGACTAGGGAGACCAGTGCTTTAATTCATGTTCCACAGTAGTAGCTTCAGCAAATTCTCAAAACACAAACCCAACTACAAAGCTTCTTGGCGAAGTTCTTCTATAAATCCCCACTGCTCACAGAATTGAGCCTTCAACACACCTTCAATTCCTGGCTGGCATCTAGTTTTCTGTTCTACTCCTTGGTACCTTGAACCTGGTACCCCTACTATACTGAAAAGCTTGCAGTCCCCCAAACCTCTAATGTTTGACCCTGAGTGTTTTCTCAGACTCTTTTTTCTTTGGGGACTCTCTTTCCCCTTCACTGTTTAACTCACACTTATATATACAGCTATGCTTAGAAACATTCCTTCCCCACTTGTTCTCCCCTCACCATGGAACTTACCACACTTCCCACCTGTCCTGAGCCAACAGTACACAGTTTTCATATGAGATTCAAAAGCAGAACTATCTTCTAGAAGGTTTTCTCAAGAGGCTGACCCTTGTGAGTTCTTCTAAATTGTGAGTCTTGGTTCCTGCCTCCCCTCAGTCAGACACACACACACACACACACACACACACACACACACACACAGACACTTTCCATCTATTAAATTCCCTGGCACAGTCATCAGGGAAGGTAAGTGGAGCCCTATAAATCTCTCACAAGCTTGATGCCCAGGCCCCAAACAACCACTTAGCAACAAGTGATACAAAACCCAAGGGCCCTATCTCTACCTCTGCTTCCATCTGCCATCATATCATCTAAAAGGGGCCCTATTCTACAGAATGGAACATGGTAGTTACAGTCAAGCTGGTGCCAAGAAGTGCAGTGGGCCTTCCCTTCATTGGATTATTTTTGTGAATCAGAGCAGATTGAGGCAGTGACTCCAGGGCCTGCGACAACATCCCAATAAATTGCCGAGGCAGCTCTTCTAGGGCTCATAACTAGTAAATCAGATCTATTGAACAATACATTTACTGCAAATTTAAGAAGTTGTTCTTCCATTTTTAAAGTCTATGTGTTAAATCATACTCAGAGTCATAAAAGCGACAGCTGGCCTCAGTGTGAGGAAAACATAAAACAACAACAACCAGATGCTTAAAGAAGTCAGAACATTCCTTGTGTCTTGTTGAGGAGAGAATGAAGGCCTTTTGTGATGGCTCCATGGGGCCTCTTCCCACCCAGCAGACTGGAATCCCTAAAGTGCTCAGCTTCCAACAAATGCCTCACTCAATTTTGCAAATACAGGTTCAATCTTAACAGGCTCCTTCTTCACTCCAGATGCCTAAAGTGGACAAAAAAGGAAATACAACAGCCTTCTGCATGAATAACAGCCTTGGTGGGATGGTGCTGGGAGATAGGAGGGGGAGCGAGTCACATCTGTTATTCTTCTTCTTTCCAGTTCACCCTGTTCAGATGCTTCCAAGTGGAGTTCGGATCCCCAATCAAGATATCACCAGACAGGACACAGCAATATACTTCGTCTAATCTGCATACCCTACCCTATCTACACACTAACAGGGGAGCTTCCCACTCAATAAACATTTCATCTGAATGAAAAAGTCATTATCCATTCACGTCAGTTCAACAAACACCCAAATAATTCATCACTTAGTGTATACTTATTGAATGTCCACTAGTTGTTGAGCTGGGCATATGGAGGTGAGCAAGACTGACACCAGCCCTGCCTTGTTGGAGTGGAGTTCATGCTGTAACAAAAAAGATAAGCAGGGAGTCTGCTCTCTTCTCTGATATTCACTGAAGCCTGAAAGGTGAATAGATACTAGATTTGCAAATTCTCATGCCAGTCCCCCATGGAAGATCTGTTACTCCCATTTTTCAGATGAGGGATCCAGCGTCGTCCCATCTATATGGAGCTGGAGTGCACATGAACCCCACTCCAACAAGCAGGGCTGGTGTCAGTCTTGCTCACTCCTGTATGCCCAGCCCAGCGATTAGTGGGCATGCAATAAGTGTACACTAAGTGGATGAATTATTTGGGTGTTTGTTGAACTACCATGAGTGGATAATGACATTTTCACTCAAATGAAATGTTTATTGAGTGGGAAGCTCCCCTGTTAGCATGTAGATAGGGTAGCATAGGGTATGCAGATTAGACAAAGCATATTGCTATGTAGAAATGGGGCATCTGTGCACGTTAGGGCAGCATGTATTTCCAGGATGATCAGGAATGCCACTGGGGAGGAGGCCATATCTGAGCTTCACAGGAAAGATGCCAGGAATCAGCCAAATGGGTGAGGGGACATGAGTGCAGGCAGAGCAAAGTCACCTGGGCATTAGGCAGGGCATGTCAGGGTCAAGGGTGAGAAGGCCAGCCCACAGAGGCCATATGGCAAGCTAAGGAGCTAGACTATGTCTTGCAGGTCACAGGGCATCAGGCAGATTTGTGGTGCAGTCAGTCCTTTGTTTGAAGAAACCACACTGGCCCAGCAGTGTGGAGGATAGATTTGAGAAGGACCAGATGGGAAGCAGGGGGACCAATTAGCAGGCTATTGCAGTATTCCAGGAGTGAGATTCCAGGGGTAGTGCCACTAAGAATGGACAAGAGAAAGCATGAGAGAAATATGTGGAAGGTGAGTATTGACAGCACTCTGACTGGTTCAATACAGAGCAGCCCAAGAGGGACTCAGGTGAGGCTGTGCTGCCTGAGCAGTTGGCTGTGCCCATGTTGGGCATGTGAATGTACAGCACTGCCTCCAGGGGGCGTAGGTACAGCCCCTCACCATGGAGGGGAGGGAAGGTAGTCAGAGATCTTCCTTGGGTCCTGGCCTGCTTGGCACTGTTATGTTGAAGAAGCTTCAGCCAGAGATGTTAAAGACTTGAGAGCAGTGTTGACCTTCAGACATGGGCGAGAGTTAGCCAGAACAAGCTCGGCAACTCCTTTGGCTATTAGAAAATGAATATTCCAAAAGAGCTGAACAAATCCATGCAGAGCCAGCCATGCTCTCGAGAGGCTTATGGAACTGCTGATCGCTTGAGAGGTAAGAGGAGAGATTAACTGTTGGGCCTCACCCTCAGCTATTCCACTTTCCACTCTTACGTGTGTGCACACACACGGGTGCATGTGGGCATGGGCCGTGTCTTGTCATCCCTAAACTTCTCCCAGAGCACTCCCCCAGGCACACTTTCCCTCTTATAACACTCTTATAAAGTAGGTACCATGTGTTCCACACTTCCTCCTCCTTCTGCTGGCCTCTCTGCCACGTGCCTCCCTCTGAGTATATCAGCCACAGCTGTTTGCCTCCTTCCAAGCCAATACAGCTGAGGGGCTTTTTGATGCCCCACCCCCTGCCCATGCAGGATTAGTTGCTCTTCCTCTACGAGCCAATATCTCATATTATGTCAGAGCTATTCCTTCCTTGCCACCCTGCACTCCCGAAGTCTTATTTGTCTTGGTGTACACAACAGCTGGCACGGTGTCTGGTTCATCACCAGTGTTTGAAGAAAATTGTTGTAGGAATAAATGAGCACACCCTCTGGAGGCAGATCACAATCCTCCCTCGCCAGCCTTCACTTTATTGAAGAAGGTCACCTTTGCCCTCTAGATGTGCACATCCCACATGAGAAATAAAGCCAGCACGCATGGGAGACAAGGCTGCGATGGAGCCGCCCACTTTCACCCTCAGCTCTTGGGAGCAGGTCCGTGTCTCTGTAAAATTGGCCTTTATTTTTATGCCCTCTTCTGCCTTCACAAAAAGCAACCCCTCTTTTGTACTGACATGATCATATACTTGTGTCAGTAAGAATTCCAAAAGGATAACAAAATACGCAAGATAATCAGTTTATGAAGAAAAAAAAGATAATTTGTGCTCACAGCTTCAGAGGTTTCAGACCACATTTAGTTGGCCTGGCTGTGTGTGGACGTGGGGTGAAGCAGCACATCCTGGCAAAGCATGTAACAGAGCAAGCTACTCACCCCATGGGAGGGGGACAAAAAAGAGAAGAAGAGGCTGGGGTCTTCTTCTTCTTCTTCTTTTTGTAGGACCTGGGATTGAACTCAGGACCTTGCACTTGCCAGGCAGGCACTTATTCTACTGAGCTATCTCCCCAGCTCCTAGGATCTGTTTCTTAAAGATTCTACTACCACCCAGCAGTGCCATACTGGGAATCAAGCCCTTAATACCTGTGCCCTTGGGGGACATCATAGAGCCAGGCTACAGCACTTATTTAGCTCCTTTGAGGGGACATGAATGAGTAGATGAGACCATCAGTCCTGTGTTCTTACACAGGCTCCCCTAGCTGACCACAGCTGATCTAGATGATGCTTCCAGAAAGCAAGGTTTTTGGTTATTTTCTAGGTGACCTGTGCAGACCTTTGGATCTCTGAGTGGCTTCTGGAACAGGAGGGGACTGATCATTGAGAATCTTCTCTTGTCTCAGGTTAGACACTTCAGCCACAGTTGGTAATGGTTATAAGCAGGGTGAAAGACAAAGAGAGAAGGTAGGGATCAGTACCCTGAAATTAATAACAGTGGCAATGACAAGGTGACATAATCCTAGAGGCCTAGCATTTATGGTGTGCTCACACCAGTGCTAAGTCTCTCTCTACATCCTCATTTTTAGTTTTTGTAACACTCCTATAAGACAGGTGTCATCATCCCCATTTAACAGATAAATAAACAGAGGTACAGGAAAGCTCGGCAATTTTCTACTGGATTTGAAACCAAATAATGAGTCTAGAGCTCCTACTCTGAAATTCCACATTTCAGGGAGTTTCAGAACACAGGCTGGTCACCTTATTTGCCATAAACAGACAACCCAGAGGGTGAGAGGCCAGTGCCTCTTCATTGCTCTAACTGCTGCACACCTTCCTGACAGTCCAGCTCTGGTCAGGAGTGAGTGCCAGCTCCTTGCTGGTCTGGAGCTCTGCAGAGTCCCATACAGAGCGGGTAAAATGAAGGGAGCTTGGTCGATGAAGTGGGTGGCCCTCTGCTTCTGCTCCTTGTCGCTCAGCAATGGCCTTTGGATCACTGCTTTTCCTGGCTGTCTGGATTGCTGCTGTCTGAAGCCTAATTTCCATGCTAGTGGTTTTGGTTGCTATGGTAATTGAATTCGCTTAAAGTTGTCTCCAGGCTAGGCTGTCTACCTCTTTCTGCCTACAGCCTAGAAGGGCAAAGCCCAGGCCTGAGGGCAAGAAGGAGGAGGGATTGGGACCTTGGGAAGCCTGTGCATTTTTTCTCTAGAGGTCCTCCTCACAGGCAAAAAGAAGAAAAAATTGTGGAGAAATGTTCTTTCCACCATATGCTTTGTTTCCTTAACTCCTTTCGTTGTAGTGAGTCTAGAATTAGGCTTGAAAGGCCAGGCCTGCAACAATGGTAGAGCACTTTGAAAGCATCTTTTATTCCTCAGCATTTTTGTTATTCAATAAACAGTGAAAGCTGAATGTAATCTAGGCACTATTGCCTATCTCTGGAGGCAGGAGTCCAGAGCCACGGAAAATCTGCCTTAACTGCACATTTTTGCAATTATAGCTATGAGAATTCAGGAGAATACCAGACCCTGACAGAGAGACTAGACACTGTAGTGTATTCCCTTTCTCTCTTTCTTTGATGGAGGGATATGCCTGAGATAGCAAATGCTAAGAGCACACATACACACACACACACACACACACACAAAGAGAGAGAGAGAGAGAGAGAGAGAGAGAGAGAGAGGGATCAGAGGGTCTTATAAGACTAAGTTGCCTGCCGTGGATAGGACCATCTATGGAACTTCGGGGGAACCTCACACTCCATGTACCCCTCCAACAAAGGAAGAACTTTAACACTTGAGGTGGATTGGGGAAACCCATGCCAAATTGTTACCTGAGGATGTAAGAGAATGACAGGCCCTTCCCTTGACCACACCCCACTGGCCAGGAGGATAATGATTCAACCTATTGTAAAAAAAGTTACAATAGGTTGTAAGTGACTGTGTAGTTACAAGTGTCAATCTTCAGTGACAGCTGGATGAAACATTTTATATAGCTTCAAGGAAGTAGCAGGAGCTCTGCGGTAGGCTGGGGAGACAAAGAAGGCTCGGACTCAGGAGAGACTCCAGAAACTCACTGTCCAGGAAGGGTGACAAATGAGCAATATGAAGGAAGATACCCTATACTACAGATAAAAACAAGTGCTTTGGAGGCCCAAAGCAGGGAGAAGTACAAGAGGGAAGGGGTACCTGGGAAGGTAAAACTTGAATGTGCATCTGTGAAACATCATCTTAGAAGTGATAGCTAAAATTGTGGGAAAAGACCATACTGCACAGAGTAGAGGTATGGGAAAAGGCAAAAATACTGCTCTTTGGACCGTGCTCAGTGGCAGGTTAGCCAGTGTGTCTCTGGGAGGTGGCTTGGGCTGGGTGAGCTGGAGTCTAGCGGTCAGGAGAAGGCCAGCACATTGATAGTGCAGGCTTCAGAGAGACAATGCTAGCAAAGGTTGTGGAAGGGTGGTCTAGGCCCCAGCTCTCAGTGTGAGCATGCAGCTGAATCGCTGGAGTCTTGTTGAGACCCAGATTACAGAACCTGCCCCAGCACCTCTAATTCCCCAGGAGGAGCCTAAGAATTCACATCTCGATTGGGTTCCCACGTGTCAGTTGATTAGCTGATTTAGGCTCCATACTGTGGGAACCACTGTCTAAACTTCTAAGCCTGCACTTGTGAAGGTGCAAATACCAAATCCATCCATCCCTTACTGTGGCCCAAGTTGGATGAGAGGACACAAGCCTTAGTTAAAGAGCAGAGGTAGACAAGATAGTGAAAAATATAAGGCAGCTCCACAGAAACAGAATGGATGCCACTTGGTGGGGACAGCAACGGGTGGCCTGAAGGGCTTACAAAGAAGTGCAGTGACATAGGAGGGGTGGTCTGTGGGGCTGCAGCTGTGACCTTGACTATCTACAGCCCATGGATGATGGGACATGTGAAGTGTTATCAGGGAGTTGAGGAGATAGCATAGCAAATATAGCTTGCCTCAGGTCTCTGTTCAGATTCCTGGTTGAAAGTGTAGAATCTTCCTGCTGGAGACCCTTATGTGTCTCTTCATCCCTCGCCCCCATGCTCTCTTCTGCTCTTCTGTGTCACTGCTAGCTCTGGGCCTCAGGATTTCCCCAGCAGAGTGGAGACTGCTGTCTTACATCCAGGGGGTTGCTCCTGAGGACACAAAGATCTCTCACTTTTTAAATTTTCCATCCAAGACCTAGCATTGGACACCGTGCCCTGAGGAAGCCCCTGACCTCAATGCGAGGCACTTTCCTATGGCTGACTTTCCTTGCCAGAGGGGGGAACTGAACTTGAGCCTTAATTTCTATCAATAGAGCAGGTCTGTAAAGGAAATCCAATTCTTTGGTGTCTGACAGAACATTACCAAGACAGACAGGACACCATGGGCAGTATTTAATTATGAGCAGGCAGAGCAAATAGGAGGGACAGAATAAAAATGTTAATCAGGGAGGAAAAAAAAGCAGTGTTCATATTCTTCTAGAATAGACTAAAGCTCGTCTCCTCCACTCTCTTCTAATCCCTCAAATGAATGCCACAGGCTTTACTCTGAGAGTGACACAGTGACAGGATAGCTCACCTTTGCCCCACTTCCTAGCTTCTCCTTGCTTCCACTGTTTCTGCAGCCTAGTTCCTAGAAGGCCAGCCCAGAATGGTGAGGCCAGCCTGTTCTTCTAAGAACACAGCTTCCACTTCAGCCAGAGACAACTGGCAGACAACTTGGAGAGGGAAGGAAGTTATTATCCAGGGCTCAATTCCATGTCTCAGAGGAGAGTTTAGGAAGGAAACTGTCTCCCCTTTCAATAGCATCTCCATGATTTGCACAAAGAGAGAGGGAGGCCAGAGAGGTGTCTCTTGGCCAACCTGACTCCAACGTGCAGGACCGACTTTCTGGGCTGTCAGTCGATCCAACAGCAGTCCCCTTGGAATGAGTCAGGAGACACTCGGGCAGGCTCCAAGCTGTGTGTGCTCAGCTCCATCTGGTTTGGCTGAGCATGGCTTTGACAGTGGTGCAGGATTTGCAGGCCATCCTTTCATTAGTCCCGGTTTGGCTGACCACTAATACAGCAGCTCTTTGGGTCTCTCTGTCCTTCCTTGGTAGCTTGCTTAACTTCCACACTATGGTGCAAGACAGACTAGTTTCTTGTTTCCCTTGGGTTCTGGGAATAAGTGCAAGTAGTGAGTGTTTTGGGGAGTAGCTCACTTTCTCTTTGGCAGACTCAGCCTACGTCCTTTCCCTCAGCTGGCTGCGGATGGGCAGCCCTGATGGGCTGCACTCAGTGTGCTCTTTGCTCAGCCTCTTTTCTCTCTTCAAATCCTTGTGCAGCCAGGAGCTCTTCCCAGTGTCACAGGGCAGAAATTAGCCTGAGAATCATCTGGCATCTCATCCTGGGCCATCTCCCCTCTTTCTATACCACAAAAAGAGAGCATTCAGATCCATACTTCTGGATACTGCTAGAAGTGCCTTTTGGATGAAAAGCTTATAGATCAACCTTAGATACTGACCTGCTGTGAAAACTTGAGCAAATTACTTACCTCTACACATCCTCAGTTTCCTCGTCCAACAAACAGATGAATTATCTTCTCAATTTTTATAAAAACTCAACCCAAAATGCACACAGTGTGCCTATTATTTTTTTAAGCACACAGAAAGTGTTAGCCAACATTATCATTGCTGATACGATATTTATTATTAAAGTCAATGATTGTCTTAGTTGCCTATAGGTCCATGTTATGGTTTCTAGTTGTCCCCCTAAAGCCTCATGTAGTCATGGGGTGGAGACTTCAAGAGTTTGTGATTAACTCATGATCCACTGGGACTACATATGACCCAAGGCCCCAGGCTGGGATTATGGGTTTTAGCACTGTTGGGATTATGGGTGTGAGTACTACATCCCATCCTGGGGTGGAGAGACTGAATGGAATATAACAGACAGAGCGGCAGACTTTCTTCAGTGATTGCTCCTTGTTGTTGTTACTGTGTGTGGCCGCCATGAACTGATACTCTCTGCCTTGGAGCCAGGCGAGTAGGAACTGAAACCTGCAGTAACTGTGAGCTAAATAAACCTTTCCTTCCTTCATTTTGGGTGTTGGGTATTTGTCCCAGCAACAAGAGAAGAGTAATTAAGATAGTCCATATACTTCGGTACAGTGTCAGGCATTAATAAATAATATTATTGAATATAAGGCCAGCCAGATAACTCAGCAGACTACAGTACCTGCTTAGGCAGAGCACAGCAGCTGGAGTTTGATTTCCTGTGTGCTGTACTGGCCCTGCCTCCGGAGTGCACTGAGGTAGCTATTCAGACTGGGCATGGTGATGTGCATTTGTAATCCAAGCGCTTGGGAGACTGAAAACAGAATCACTACGAGTCCAATCTATGCAGTGAGATGCACCTTGTACACCTTGTCCTAAGTTCATATATATATTTGAATAAATGAGTGAAATTTTTAAATGGGGGCTTATAGCAACTTTATTCAAAATTGCCAAAAACTCAAAGTTCAGCAGTTGAAGAATAAAGAAACTATAATACATGGAATAAATGGAGAAATGGAGTATTATTTAGCACTAAAAAGAAATGAGCTATCAGACATGAAAAGATACAAGGAGATTTACATGCTATTCCTAGATAAGAGAATCACATTTAGAAAGGGTATGTACTTGGTTCCTCATATAGGACATTCTGGAAGAAACAAAGCTGTGACCTTCATAAAGTTAGTGGGTGCCAAAGGCTAGGGATTGGAAGAGGGCAACAGATGGAGCACAGAGAATTGTTTGAGGGCAGAGAAAATGCTCTGGGGGACACTACAATAGTCAGTATATGTCATTATACATTTTGCTAAACCCATACAATGACTGAATGTTTCTTAAAGTGAATTCTGCCAAAGATATTGGCTTTCTCAGGACAGTTTAAACTTAGAGAGGATCTATATGTTGATGACTGTGCTTAATGTGTAAATAGCTAATGATTGAATTTCAGGCATCTATGGGGAAGGGATTTAGAGTCCATGGTTCTCGCCAGTGTCCTTCATATTGATTCTGGCTGTCTGCTTTTAGAAACAGAGCTAGCTCAGATGCACTGGCCAGTAGCTCACAGATATTTCTCCTAGGGATGAAGTTCCTTAACTCTAAAAGCAATAAAACATTGAAAAGAGAATCAGTAAAGAGGTAAATGAGGCAAAGAAAACTTTTCACTATAGACACAGTATTTCCTGGGCCTTCCCTAGGACCCAAGGCACCCCGAGCTGTATTTGTATAGAAACTATGAAGCCCACATGAGCTTATTCACTGTAAAATGGAGAGGGAGAGTGCCACAGTGAGCTGGTCTTTGACCCTGGTACAGTGAGGCTCCTTGGAGACCCAGGAACTGCATTCTTTTGAGGAGAACTCTGCCCCTTTCCACACGTCATGAGATTTCTGGTAATGGAGAGTAGAAAATTTTATCCAAATATTACTGAAAAATTTTTCTATGAATCTACTTGGATGGAATCTCAAAAGAAGTTAGTGGCTTCCAAATCAGAGACAAGGAGTGAACCACGGTCTAAGGGCTGCAACGGACCCCCGCCCACTGGTCTAACACCCTGCTGCTGACTGAATTCTCATGGATATTGTCACAGATACTTCTCACAAATGATGAATGGGTAGAATGGGACAAGTATTGTTACCTGCCTTCCTATATTTCTTTTCCTCTTTCTGTTTTTGAATTCTTTGAAAATATATTCTTTGTTTTCACATGGTTCAACCAAATGCCAGCAGTTCCCCGGGTAACCTTTCAGAGATAGTTATGCAAATACAAGCAAATCCACACATATATTCTCTCCAAGCTTTACGTAGATTGAAACTTGCTTGACACGGTTATGTACCTTGTAGCTTTTCACTTAATATATACAGGAGCTTATTCTACATCAGAATATATACATACTTCCATCATTCCTTTTAGTGGCTGCATTAAATTGTAAAATATAAATTTAGTTTCTTTAACAAGCCTATTTAAGTTATTCCTAATCATTAATTTTTACAAACAAAACTTAAGTGAAATCCTTGTGGGCAAGTCTAGTTTTGGGGCATGTGTAAGTGTGTTCTGAAGATAAGTTATGAAGATAAGTCTTTAGAAGATAAATTGTTTGGTCAAGGGCCTAAACATTCACAAATTTGATAGTGATTTAAAAATCGCCATTCACAGATAGTCGGTTTTTCTTTCTCCTTTTTAAAGAGATGGCAAAATTAGAGCTTCAAGAAGGTACATGACTAAAAGTCATACAAATGTTAGAAAATTTGAATAAGAACTATGGGCTTTGGTTCTTGGTTTGATACTTTCTGGGGAATGGGCTCAAAGAAACTAAAACATACAAAAAGAAATCATACAGATTGTTGAACTACAATAACATTTACAGGGTCACATATTGACTATTAATAGATTCAATTTTGAGAAAGCCACAGTCTCTACCCTTGAAGAAACCTGTAGTCTAGAAGGAGACAGAGAAAAACATAAAAGCAATTCGGGTTTAGACTGATGGGATAAGGATGAGATACAAGGAGGTATAAAGCGAATGTGAGCAAGGATCCTGGTCAGCTTAGGCTTCCGAGAGGATGAAGCTGAGGTTGGATAGCACAAAATGCCCTTTGTAAAATCAATTATGACTTTCTGCTTAGTCAACCCTCACTATTTTCTATTCCAAATGTTCCATCAAAGTTATTAATAATAACAAAATTAATTGCTTTGCAAAAGTATAGGAGAGTTGGAATAACATTAATAAAGGCTACAGGATATTGTGTTCCCACAAGGTGCCAGGCCCTGGGCTTTCTGCTCAGACACTGGCTAGCAGCATGACTTTTGGCAGGTAATGTCTCCTATATTTGCATGAGTGCCCACTAATAAAATAAAAAAAGACCGATCAATAATCTCTAGCTGAGTCCAGCCGTAGTGGTGTATGCCTGTAATCCCAACACTGGGGAGGCTGAAAACAGGAGGACCACTATGAATCTGAGCTGTGTAGTGAGACCCTGTAACAACCTAAATACATTAAAAAATAATAGTAATCTCTAGCTCCCTACCAGTTCTCACACACTATGGCTCCTTGCTGACATTGCAGAAGCTTTTATTGGTGGTGATGGTGGGGAGGATGGCCAAGGATGGATCCAGGAGTGGGGCAACAGGAAAAGAAGCAGAAAGATAATTCTCATGTTTGTAAGTCAGCCTCACGAATTTCCATTTTGAGAGACATGTTGCATATAGCACATGTAGTGGATTTCTAACTACATGGTGGTCAACTTGTTACACCCAGTAGAACTGCAGTAGGATAGTGCTGGGTGGGAGAGGCCACCTGAGGATTGTTGCCAGCAGCAGAAGAGGCAGAGCTGGAGAAGCTGTTGAGTGGCTGTCAGGAAAGCTGTTTGGAGAAGCTGTTGGAGTTGTTAGAAGCTGCTGGTTCTCTTGGACTATTCTCATGAAGGACTTTGTCATGCTGGCTTTCCTGGTACAGTTGGCTGTTCTTATTGGAGGAGGAGCTCAAGACCTCATTGTTGCTGAGAATGGATATGGTTCATTCGGGGGAGCTCCAGTCTTTCTTGATCACTTCTTGGCTCCAGTGGGGAAGATGGTGCACTTTCTCTCAGGCTCCTGGAGAAGCTTGTCACATTGGCTTTCTTGATGGGAATTCAGCTTTCCTCATCACTGGAGGAGCTCAGGACCTCACTGTTACTGGGGATGGCTGTGGTATTTTTGAGGGAAGCTCTGCTTCTTATTTTGAGTGTTGCTTCCTTGCTCCAGTGCTGAACCCTCAGCCTGCTGGCACAAGTCCTTCATCCTGCTAGCACAGACTGACCTTTGGGTCTTTCTAGCACAAATCCATGAAGCAGGCTTGCTTGAGACATTGTCAAGGGCTCTAGGCCTTCAGTTGGACTTGTAGGAGGCATAGTTATGGGCTCTATGTTTCAACTGGAACTCACGTAGGATATTAGGATCCAAGCTTTCAGCTGGATTCTTTGGTCTTTACTGTGTGGACAAATTTCCTGCACTCTTCATATATGATTCTTTGAGTGATTATAAAATAATATTATAAAATGTATCCTATATTGTATTATTCACCTTGCAAAAACCTCTAACCATTACATCATGTAAATAGTAATACTGATGACACCTTACTGTTATGTATTTGACTAAAATGACTTCATGTTACCTATAATGATCACATTAGGGTCTTCCTAATCTTTCCTGGAGGTAGGGAAATAGGCAGATCCAAGACAGGCTACTCAGTCTAAGTCCTGTGACAAAGTGGGGTGCAATCTGGGCTGGAGCCAGAATTTCTGCCCTGACAAACTAACTCTGCAATTCCACATAGAAGGCAAAAATTTTGGTAAGAGCTATCTAAAGTCTCTATGACCTACCAATCCTTGCTCCTCAGATAGATTTGGTGGTACTGCCACACCTTTATCACCATCCTTCCTGTAGTATAATAAGCCTTTCCCTGGATGCTGGAACCAAGCCTTTATTTCCGCAGAATGAATAATGAGTGGTTTTGGTGACTCAGCTCTAATCGATCTGGCCTTTGACTCAGCCATGGCGGGACTTTGCCTGGCTCCCATGAGCAGGCTGGGCTCCCTTAATTACTCTGACTCAGCTTGATTACTTACACTGCCATGCTCTGTGGGATCCTTCTTTTCTGGAGATTCAATCTTTGCTTGAAGAAGGTTCCAGAACATGTACCCTGAGCCCT
Source organism: Ctenomys sociabilis (assembly GCA_004027165.1). NCBI lineage: Eukaryota > Metazoa > Chordata > Mammalia > Rodentia > Ctenomyidae > Ctenomys > Ctenomys sociabilis. The sequence goes on from PVKA01005049.1 coordinate 66,373, forward strand.
TGTGCTTTGCTATGAGACACTGTTCACTGACCTCCCTGATACTGCCCACCATCAGGATGTCTGTCTAGTTTCCATGACATGTTTGCAAAATCATTTCCCCAATAGGCTGCCGATATTCCATTGCTTCTGAGCTTGCCCTAAGCTGCTTACCCCACACAAAGGATAATGTCCTCATATCGGGTCTGCGATCTGGTGGTATACAGGCTTTAAACTCTATTTGCCATCCCTTCCTTCACTGCAAACCTGAAGCCAAGGAGCTGGATAACTTTAAGCAACTTTCTGGGGTCCTACTGGCCCATCTATGGAAGTGCTGGCACAGGTCCTGGGGTTTTCTTTCCTTGAAGGTATGCATCAGAACACAGGAAAGCACTGTTTGAAAACAAACGTGATTGCTATTCCATCACCTTTATAATCCTTTAATCACACATTTGCAGCAGGGATCCTGGCCAGGGTGAGTCCATTTATATAAGCAGCAGAAAAAAGTACTATATGCCAAGCATCTTATTGAAAATGTAGGAACTATTGCCTTTCATGAATAGGAACAATGAATAATTGAAGAATTTATTTCCAAACAAGTCACAAACAAATTGCTGGGATCATCCCAGTATTCAAAAAACAAAACAAAACCCACAAACTATTGGTATCTGTGCTCAGATTTTGACAAGACATTCTTCTTTTCAGGACCAGTAAGAATGCTGACCTGAGCTCCTTGTCAGTGGGTTGAAAGGTAGGGAAAGGCAGGTTCTCTGGGCAAACAACTGCCCAAGAACAAAGGTTCTCCCTCATCTCCTGTGATTGGGTGATGGAAGTATCAATCCTGAAGCCTATCTTCCTATCAAGGGTGGGGCAAGAATTCCTAAAGCCATTGTTTGGAATGAGTCTTTAATAGGTAGAAGGTTGGTTTTCTTTTGAGATGATGGGTAGATGGCAGCAAACTTGGACTGGAGCTCTAGCAGGGGAAAGGAATGCTGTTCAGACCATCTTCAGGTGAAATGAGGTTTTAATCAGTGGCCCAGGAGGTACGGGCAACAGAGAGACATTGGTTACAGTTCAGCGGCACAAGTCACTCTAAGCAACTTACCACAGCCTGAAAAGCCCTCCAATCCTGACTGTCTTAATTTTAGATAATTCTCAAGTAGAGGCCAGTCTTTCCCTGATTTTACTGGCATGAAGAAGGAATGGATCATGAGATTAGGAAGGCTCCCACCCAGATTTCAAAGGAGGGCTTGGGAAACCAAGCAAAGAGCCCCTGAGGGTCAGTGGGTGAAGAACTATAAGAATGAAGCCAAAGGTACAGTGGAGACCTCAGGGAGTTGGAGAGGCCAGAAATGTAGATCTGCCGAAGAAAGTTCTAGATTGGAAGTGGAGCAAGCCCAAGAGAGAGGATATGTGGGCTGCAACCATCAAGACCATAGGGGGTGGCTGCCCAATCCTGGATGCCAGATGCAAAGCTATAGAGTGTATTTCTGGTTGTACATAGGATAGTTGCATTAAATGGAATTATAATCTTGCTAGTGTCTTTCTTTGTAGATTAAGAATGATTTAAGGAGCTGCGTTTGATTATAAAGTTGACAATGGGTGGATTGTGACTGTTGGTACTGATGTGTTAACTTCATTGGATTAAGAAACACCTAGAGGTCTGTACCGGCTGTAGCCTTGAGTGCTATTTCTGGTTCTTTACCCATCTCTCCCTGGCACCTGTTCTGTTCTGCTACCCAGCTCCCATGGTCTGAATAGTTTTGCTCTTTCTTCCCCTTCTCCCATGATGCCTTGGAGCCAGCTGATGATACACTAAAAACATGAGCCAATAAATCTTTTCTTCTTTAAGTTGTAGGTGTCCAGGGACACAAAAGCTGACTAATACGGTCAGCTAGGGCCTAAAAATCAGTCTACTAATTTGAGTAGAACACCATTTGCCATCCTATATAGCAGACTACCCCAGGACTCACCAGAGTATGCAAGTGAACACTGACTTAGCTTGCAGGCCTGCAGGTTGCCTACAGCCAGGTGATCTTGCCTCACCTCTGTACCACCTACTACTCACCCCCCCCACTAGGGCCAATGGGGATGGCAAAAGCCCCTAAAGATGAGCAGAAACATGCCTTGCCTCTTAAATCTAGGCTTGGAACTGTCAGAGTGCCACATGGCCAAAGGTTAAGAAAGTTAGATGCCCCATTATAGAAGGAACTGCAAAAGCAAAGGCAAAAAGTATACATGAGAAAAGGGAAAGAGTTCGGATTAATGATACAGCCTAAAGCCCTCCGAGAACAATACCAGAATCATGCTGCCTCCTGTGAAGCTCTTTAGATCTCCCTCATGCCATCCTTGTGCTCAGGATGGGTGAGGTGGTTGGGGACCTTCTGAGGGAAATGTAGGCATCCAAAGTGACTTGGCCTCATGATTCGTTCTCCATCTTTCCTGCAGTGGTTATAGCAATGTCACATAAAGAAGGGAAACACAGAGTTTGCACCAAGTCAAATGACTACTTTAGTCTTATGAATGATTCAGTTCCCACAAGTTGTAGTTTTCATATCTAAGAGTTTCCTGGAGGGCCAGCCAAATAGCTCAGCAGATTAAAACCTCTGCTTAGGCAGACTCAGTGGCTGGGGTTTGATTCCCAGCATGCTGTGCCAGGCTTGCCCACAGGGCACACTGAGATGGTGATTGAGACTGGGTGTGGTGGCGCATGCCTATAATCTCAGGTCTGGGGAGGCTGAACACAAGCAGATCACCATGAATCTGATCTGTATAGTGAGACCCCATTGACGCTGTACTAAAATACAAAAAAAAGTTTCCTGGGAGAATAAAACAACCAAACGAATACATAGCAAGGATTGAAAAATCAGGAACCAATACAATGTCAGGTCATAGGACCCAAATAATTGCTGCACAAGAAACTGACCCCGAGCAATGAGAAATGCTCAGTGGGAGACTAGCCCAAGCAGCTGAGATCTTACAAATGATCTGAGCAGAGATTTCACAGAATTTTGGTAAAATAGCTTGTCTTTGCCTGGACCTTGGAATCTTTGAGCTGGCAGCTCCCAAACACAAGCTACTGAGTTCCCACCCAGGCAGAATGGACAGGCTGTAGTGACAGCAGCTCTCACCACTTTCCAAAAAATCTGTGCCTGGAACTTTTCCTCCCCAGCTCTGATGCCCTCCCCAACCCCCACATAAAAGAAACCCTTGCTGTGTTGCTCCCTGCCCTAAAACATATTATTTCACAATGTCTCATTTACTAGAGGTTAACGAAAGAAAGCTAAATTGGGATTTCGTTTGTCTGCTGATGACCTGTCCCTATTACCCTAACTCATTTTCACTGGCATTTCAACACTTTGTTAATGAATTAGCTCTACCATTTCTGGCACAAAGAAAAGAGGGTTTAAATTAATTTTCAGCAAAGAACACTATTGGTCCAGGCAACTTCCCTCCTACTGTGTTAACATCAATGTCTTGTCTCATTAAATGCCGATAAACAAGTGTAACACTCTAACAAGCCACAAATTGGCTTATTGACACCTCTGTCAGCAGTTCTCTGCTTCCCAAATCTCCTGCTTTACAGGCATATGTAGTTATACAAAATGTGAGCTCTTTTCCTGGCTGTTCATGTTTCTTCTGCTTGATTTCCATCTAATCCAGCTGTCTGAAGTTGGTTTCTTCCCCCTTCACCCCTTAGGTTCATTGACTGTCCTGTTTATGACTCTTCCATACCTTTCCATCCTCGCTGACATTTTTTTTAAAGGAACACCTCCGTTGGCTGTGACTCTGGGCTGTCCTCTCTATACTGGAAAATCCAATCATAAAGGACAAAAATGCTGGTAACCACTTAACCTGCTCATGCTGTGTGCCTCTGAAGACAGCCAGACTCTGGAAAGCAGGACACACACAGTACCATGCCCCACTCTGGACAGCATGCCTGCCAGGCCACGGCAAGGCTGAATGGCTCTTTTTCTTAGAAAACAAAGCAAAAATGATTGGCCTTCACCCACAGTAAGAGATCTTCCTTGACTGGTCAGAAAATGTTGCTTGAGAGTGAAGATGGTTCCAGATGTGGCCAAGACTGGTATGTGTCACATGGTGAGGGTCACCCAGTGTCCCCTGCCCAGCCTCTTCTTGAGATCCCAGGAACAGAACAGACAGCAGCCTGGACCCCTGGAACAAGTTCTGCTATTCTCAGAAACAGTGAAATGGGTGAGATGACTCATCCTTTTGATGTGAGGGTTTCATAATTTGGCTGGTATTCAAAATCACCCGTTATTTTTCAAGTTCACATTGTTATGAATTCATACAGCAAATCTCTCCCCTATAATTCTTCCATGGTCATAGCAGTGCTATCAGTGATCAGGAAAAGCAACAATAGGAAAGGGATATGAAAACAGCATTGCAAGATGCTGCTTCCTGGCAAGATAGCTTTGCTGGCCTTGTCTAAGGCTGCCCTTATGCAGCATCTCTGGCGAAGATGTTCCATGCTCTTCCTGATCTTCTCAGGGATGCAGAGCCCATGGAGACAGGAAACTGCATTGAATGTATATGAGCGAGCAAGTGCAAATATACATGCTTGCCGTGTGTGTGTGTGTGTGTGTGTGTGTGTGTGTGATTAATACAGGAGGCTAGGATGGAGGAACACCTGGTAAAGAACAAAGTTTGGCCCACACAAGGTAGCTTAGATGGTGGCTTCCCTTTGGCATTTTTCCTTGCAGGTTTTTCCGTAGTGTGGGAGGGTTCCAGGAAGCCTTCACTTCTCCCACTTACCTGTAAACCATAGATTATTCCTCTGGTCTTCTGGTTCTAAAGTCTTTTGAAACACTGACATAACCTTCCTTGAGCTGCTATCCACTCATCTTCAGTGTGTGTCCACTAGAGTTCTCACAGCCGCTAGCCTCTGCCCTGGCTCCCTGGATCGTTCTCCGATAGGCTTTCCTACATCTATAAGTGGTGAGGCCGTTTTGTCAAGTTACTCAAGCAGAAAACATTCATGTTGTTTTGCTTCTTCTTTCTTTCTTAATTCACATCAAATCCATTAACAGATTTATCGGCTCTTCCTTATAATATATCCAGAATTCAATCCTTCAGTTACCTCAGTTTCTGCTATCCTGATCCAGCTCACCTAGACCAACATTTTACCTGATCTTCCTTTGTCCACCATTGCACCAACCAGTGCACTGTGCTGTCCACAGCAAACCACAGTGCTTCTTCAAAGCTCATGTCTGAGCATATCACTCTCTTGCTCAAAATCTTAATTCAGGGAAAGGCCCAAGTCCTTAGGTGGCCTACAGTGTACCCTGAACCCAGCCCCACAGCTTCCACAACCTCAGGTTCTTCCTCTCTCCCTCTGGCTCACTTTGTTCTGATTCATTCCCCTCCATGCTTTTCCTCAGCTAGGCAAGGAAGTCTCCTCCTCAGTCTCCTGTCAGTTGCTGTGCCCTGCGCAGGGAATGGCTTTCCCTAGGCATGATGAGGGAGCATCCCCTCAGTTTTTCTAGAAGCTTCACTAGGGCCTTTCCTGACCATCTCACATATTGCTCTCTTCACTCCCAGAATGGACATTGCCTATATCCATTTCCTGCTTTTCATCTACTCCATATTCATCACCATCATATTTTATGTATACACTTGTCTGTTTTTTTTCTGCTAGAATATAAATTCCATTAGGCAGACTTTAGAGAGGGGGTGAGGCTGTGCTTATTCACTGTGAGGTTCCCAGCTTATAATAGGTCTGCAATAGCTATGACTGAATGAACAAATGAATCAGTGCAGGTATTCCTTTAAATCTCAGCTGATACCTTGAACCTCAGAAAAATACAACGCATGGTAGAAAGAAAGTCAAGAAAAAGTCTATTCTCTCCCCTCACAGCTTTCTCCACCCAGAATATTCTTCTGTCTTCATCTGACTCCAACTTATCCTTGAGGGGTCAATTTAAATATCACTTCTCCAGCCTGAAATACTAAATTGGTTTCTTCTGTTAAATGCTTCTGTGGTTCCTGGTATTTCCTTTTGCAGCACTTCACATGCTAAGGGTTTTATAATAAATCATTCACGGCTGTTGTTTAATGTCTGTTTTCCCTGATTAGACTGTGAATGTCACCAGGCAGAGACAGCCATAGTGTTTGTTTGCAGCTGGGCTCTCCACACATAGCACATGCTCGACACATGTGTGCGCTTCCAGACCAAGCCTGGAACTGGAAGAAGCTGGGCTGCACCCAATGAAAGTGTGACCCAAATAAAGCCCTTCTGTAAGTTGAGGGTGTTGGGGATTTTGTCTCAACAAAGTTAAGACATCCTCATAGTATATCTTATTACCTTTACTAATCCTTAAGTCCGAACTTTACCTCTCATTCTGCAATTCCAGACCCAGGTTGCTGTTTCCACTCAATTTTCTGTCTTTTCTTAAGGCTCTTTCAGGTGCATGCAGATTCTTTTGTGTGTCCTCTGCTCTCTGCTCTTTATCTGTCTTCTCCTGTTGCTCTATTCTGACAAGAACTGGGATGCCCCTTTCTGCAGTTTCCACCTGCTTGAGTGACATTTCCATTGCAGATATACCGGGTTTTGCTTGGAATGTACTGGTAATTTGAATACAACCAATCAGTTTTCTCAGTGACACTCACTCATAGCTACATCTCAGACCTGGTTTAGAGCAACAAAATGAGCAGCATATAATACCAAGTCAGGTACAAAGAAGTAGCAATGGAGCACTACTCAGCTATACAGAATGATGAACTTGAAGCCTTCATATTTAAGTGGATACCACTTGAAAATATACTCATAAGTGAAATAAACCAGACCCACGTGTAAATATCATATAGTCTCCCTAGTATAAGAACTCAAAAGAAGAAATACAAATAGAAAGGTAGAACACCATTAAAAGGAAAGCGAGAACTTGAGGATTAGACAATGAAGAGAGGCCAAGGAGAAAAGCTAGGAAACATGACAGGGGCAAAACCATACATTTATATACACAAGATGGGTATGACAATGATCCTGAAAAACATCAGCAGGTTTTTGAAACTAGCAGTTAATTGGTAGGATTCTCACCCTGACTCACTATACTTGCTGATACCTGTGGACTAAGCAACTGCACTGAAGATAGCAATGTGCAATGGTAGGGTCATGCTTGGAATGCCTGGCATTCTGGTCTTCTAAATACAAACTGCTTGTCATGACATACCAATTACTGACACAGTGTCTCTCAAGTAAATGTGTGTTTTTAAAAAGGTAAATAAATGAAAACAAGAGACAAGAAAACAAAAAAGAAGTAGGGAACATGCCATTGTTGGCTGTTACGTGTTAGCAGCTGAGAAGACACAGGGGACAGCTGCCTGTAGTCAGTGAAAATACAGGGCCTGTCCCTCCTCAGTCCTGAGCCCTGCACTGTCTCTCTGGCCACAGAGCAGAAGCTGAGTTCTTCACACCAGCTTAGAGACTTTGCCTCTGCTCTTTGTTCATTCTACATTTCCTGTTCTATTCCTCATTACAGTCTACTTCCATTAACCAAACCAAGAAGGAAAAACATTTTAAAAACAGAAATTGCTGCTATACTAGATATACACAGACATCTCATTTGTCGACACTCCTTAAACAATACAGTATAACTAATTATGTAGAATTTACATTCTGTTAGGCTGTACAGGTAATCTACTGATGATTTGGAGTACAGAGGTGATTCTCCACATGGTGGCACATGTCTTTAATCTCAGGCACTAGGGAGGCTGAGGCAGGGGGGTTGCAGTGAGCCTAGGCTACATAGTGAGTACAAGGCCAGTCTGAACAACACTGTGAGAATTCATCTCAAAATGTTTTTTTAAAAAATTTAAAATAAATAAGCAAATAAACAAAGTACATGGGGGCTGTACATAAATTCCTCACAGTTTCGGTACCATTTTATATGAAGACATGAAGACCCAGGGATATAGATATCCTGGAGGATGCTGGGAGCTCCTCCCTGCTGAAGGACATCTATACTTTTGTCTCAGCTGCTCTGCTCTCTCCACATCCTCTCCTTGGCTACTTGCTATGGATGGAATGCTGTGGGGTTTTTTTTGCACAAAGGTAATTTATTAACTGAAAATAATTTGAGCCTTGTTCACGGACGGCAACCACGGTGAACTCCCTTCCTGCGGGTGCTGTCGGAGGGGATAGGAGTGACATCCTCAATCCTGCTGGTCTTCATTCCTGAGTGAGCGAGCGCTTTAAGTGTGCACCAGATCCAGGGGTCTTAGTACTGTTTCCTCCTGTGGCCCGGAGTTTGATGTACAGGGAGCTGATGCCCAACTCCTTGCACCTCTGGGCCACATCCTGGGCAGCCCACATGGCAGCGTACGGGGAGGATTCATCTCAATCAGTCTTCACCTTCATCCACCGGTCACATAACAAGTAGTTTCCTTGTCAGGGAGATCAGTGACATGGACAAAAGTATCAGTGAAGGATGCAAAGATGTGACAGACACCAAATACATTCTCTCCTTCACCCATCTGAAGCCCGAGGCTGATGACCTGTTCCTCCTTCTTTTCCTTCCCCTTGTGAAGTGCCATTTCTGCAGGTTGTCTACAGACGCAGTACCCGAAAGTGGATGGAATGTTTATGTGCCCCCTAACATTCATATATTGAGCCTCACCGGAGGTGAGGTTTTGGGGAGACGGTTGGGTCACAAAGGCAAGGACCTCATTATTAGAATCAGTGCTATCATACTGTAGGTTCCAGACAAACCTTTTGCCCTTTGGCTGTGTGAGGACATCATCAAAAGATAGTTGCTTATGAATCAGGAAAAGGACCCTCACTGGATATTGAATCTGGAAAATCCTTGATCTTGGATTTTCCAGCCTCTAGAATTGTGAGAAATAAATTGCTGTTGTTTCTAAGCCACCTAATCTATGGTGCTCTGGTATAACAACAGAATGGATGAAGGGACATAGGAGAACCTGTACTGTAACTCGGTTGTGTCCCAAATTTTCTGATCAAGGAGATTATGGGGCTACAGAGGAAAGTGATCAATGATGTAGAGTGTGCCTAAGGAGAGGCACATGGAGGGAAAACTTTCTCTCAGGCTTTCACAGACAGCAAATTGGTCAAGCGATGGCTGTGACTCATCCACATGGCTGACACTGACAAAAGATCTACAAACTGTGCTACAGGGCTTCAGGGTAAATCCTGAGGGGATTTGACTGACCTTGGAAGACACAAAAGTTACATGTTTTGTTATATAGGTTTTGCATTATCTTGGTCTTAACCATCCAGCAGAAAAGTATAATAATGAAGTATAAAAAGTAAAGCCACAAAGTGAGCTTAAGGCCAGCCTGAACTGCATAGTGAGACCCTGTCTCAAAAACCAAATAAATAAAATTTAAAAAGTAAAGCCAAATTAATATGCTGAGCTGTAAAAGGCTCAAGCCAACAACTTCTGACATTGCCAATCCCATGGACAACCCACTACTATTATGGACTCCTAGACTATATTGGTTTTTTTTTTTTTTTCTGAATTCACACACCTAGAATATTTAAATGGCAATGGAATACCCATCTCTGAAAACTAAACAAAAAAGGGGGATACAAATGAAGGACCATTTGTATATACAAAATAGTTAGGACAGATACACCACTACTATCTCTTAATTCAATGAGAAGAAAGATTTGTAGTAATAGTGTTTAGACAGGATATCATGTCTGCATCTTGTACTATGAATAACCATTATGAAGACAACAATATGCAATGTATTGATTATTGAAACTGTCCTACTAATCGGTTTTGAAACTGTCTCATTGCTATTTGTTTCTTAATAAAATTAATTTTAAAAAAAGAGTGGATGAATGCCTGATTCCTAAAACACATCAGGTAGCCAGCTACAGTACCTTTCTCCTGGCTGTTGTGCTTGGTAAATCCTCTCCCCACCTTCAAGGCATGCTTATGTCACTCTTTCTCTGTGGGATGGACACCAAAGACACTATTTCATATGCCACCTGTCCCCCAAACTCCAGTCCCCTTACACTGCTCTACTTTATTTCCTTTCCACTGCTACTCTCTGACTCTACAAAGTCTACATATTCCTAATGTTTATAGTTTATTCTTTTCTGCGAATTGGACTGGGATGGGGTGAATGAAGAGGATAAGAAAGGTTTACTTGTGACTTGAATGAAAATGAGGTCCCAATATAGCATTCATACAGGCTCAAAGGGCGAAGAGATGGACAAGATGCAACTGACTGTGACACTCGGCTAAGAGAACATCTGAGCTTACATTAGGACATTGCTTCAAAATGCATCCGTTATCAGAGTCCCCTGGGCCTCTCACATAAGCACCCTCTCAGTCCCATAGGGCTCTCATTGAGGTCATAGCTCTCTGTTCCACCTGCATTCCTGGGACCCTGGCTCCCTGCCTCCCACCATGGACTCCCAACTCCCCAGTATGGCTGGAGAACCTCAAAGCCATTGGCTTTTTCTTAGTAGAGTAGGTTGGGGAGAGCTCTCACATGCAATAAATGTAATCATGGGGCTGCTGCTGTGCCTGTAGACATATATGGTCCAGAAGGGTGACCCTTTGGCCACTGGGACTATTCAGTATTGAAATGTGGCTAATCCATACTAAAATTTTCCATGCTCACTGGTTTTCAAAGAAAATCTTAGTATAAAGAATTGAAGTGCCCTGGAACTGTCTTTTCTTATTGATTACATGTTGGCAGGAATATTTTCATTACTAAGTTAAATTCATTATACTTTTTGTGTTTTGTGTTTTCAAATATGGATACTGGAAAATTTCCATCTGTGGCTTGCACTTGTGGTTGGAATTATATTTCTATTGGAAAGCACTGTGATTAACACTGCCATTTCTCCTGAGCTCCAGTGGGCCAGCACACACCCTCGGTGCGATGGCTTCTCCATCCTGCCAGATGTCATTGTCACTTCTTCTGGGCAGAGTCTCTTGTCCCTGGAAGTCCTGCATTGTCTACCAGACATGGCCCCTACCCAAGAGCTACTACCAACACCTTCAAATCCTTAAGGTCTCAAAGTGGCCCAGGGCCTGTGGGAAAAGCCCTTTCATGTTCTTATGAAAAGTATCCCCAGGCAGAAAAAGCTGTTAGTGTTTTAGTATTTTAGAGAGATTGAAACCATCTTTTGTAATTCACTGCACTCTCTGCAGGAAAACAGAGGCAGGCCAGTATCAAGATTTTGATTCTTTTTTTTTCTATTTATTATTTACTTTTTGCTTTGATATTTGCCTTTAATTCAACTTTACTGAGGTACATAATAATACATTCATTGATTTAAAGTATTTAACTCAATAAGTTTTCATAAATAACAAATCTAATCAACATATAGAACATTTTAATCACTCCAAAGAGTCCTCTTCTACGAGGGAAGATTTGAGGGTCCCCTGAAAAGGTATATTCAGAAAATATCTCACAATTTTACCAGGGGCACCTACCAGGCCTGCTTGTCTCTCCTATAAGATCATTCTCAGCCAAGAATGACCCTGCTCCTGTTCAGGGCAGAAGCCTCTGCCCACCATTTCCCAGACTATCCAAGGTCTGTTGCAGCCCAAGCTCCTGCAGCACACACACTGAGGACTTTTGTTGTTTTGTGTGTGTTTGTGTAGTGAAATATAAAGTGACTTCTACATGCTGATCCACCTAAAGAAGATTAAAGAAGGAGGAAGGAAAGCATAGGGGTGTGTGTGTGTGTGTGTGTGTGTGTGTGTGTGTGTGTGCGTGTGTGTGTGTGTTTAAGTAAGCACTCAATAACTGGAAAAGCAATTATTGCTAAGTTTTAGGGACAGCAGTAGCAAGTCAGGGACCCCTAAAGGCATGTTCAGTGTTCCTTACTACACTCTAGCCATACTGAACTTATTCCAGCTCTTCAACCACCTCAGGATCCTTGTTTTCCAGGGTCTTTGTACAAATTACTTCCATTGGCTCAAAAGCTCTCTGTCCTCTATCTGCATACCTGACTTCTTGTCACCTTGGAAGTCTCAGTTTGTGTAGAATCACCTCAAAAAAGGCCTTGGGCTACACAAGATGACATGAGTCTCCACGAGTGCTGTTCCTTTGCTTTATAAAATTTGGCCCAGTTTATTATACATTAATTTGCTTGTTTGCGTGCTACATTTGAATTTCTCTTACTCTTGATGGCAAACGTTAGGAAAGCACAAACTATTCTGTACTATTTTGCATTACATATTCACAGTTCATCCTTCTGTATTATATGGGTTCAATGTGAGTGGAATTTTCTTCCTTGCCTCACTGCCTTTTAACTTGGCCCTATGACTTGCTTTAACTGACTAATCTATGTCACTGGAAGTAATGAACACTACATTTCACCAGATGCTTTGAACGCTGGTATAGTTTGACTTAATTTCTTGGAGTTGATTTTCTGCCAAAAAAGTGCTTCCCTAGATAGCTGTTGTTTCTTCTTACTGGGTCTGCAGCAAAAACCTGGAAAGTTGACCTGAGTTCAGTGCAGAGCCCTCAGAAGCACCATCCTGGCCAACCTGTAGCTCTGGCAGCAGTAAAAACAAACATTTGTTGTTGACTTTTAATTTGGGAGTAGTTTCTAACATAGTATTGTTACAGCCAGGGCCAACTATTCACATGGGCCTAGTATATAGAAATCACTAAATATTTGTTGAATGAGTGTAGAAAAATATTTTCCTTCAAGAAAGTCTAAAAGTAGAGAATGTGGAAAAGGTATAATTTGGCTTTGCAGCACATACCAAAGAAGAAGGGCTGGTGAGATAGCTCAGCTGATTAAGTGCTTGCTTAGGTAAGTGCAAGGGCCAGGGTTCGATCCCCGGCACTGCCTGATGTGCTGCCCCCTCCCCAGCTCACTGAGCTGGAGATGGGGTCTGGGCATGGTGGCACACACCTATAATCCAAGTAGTAGTAGGAAGGCAGTAAACAGGAGGATTACTATGAGTCTGAGCTGTGTAGTGAGACCCTGCACCAAAAAGCAAAGAAGAAAGGTAGTAAAGCACTAAGATGTGAAAGGAAGGAGAATCTAAAGATTTTTCAGGACAGAGAAGAGCTCTGTGACCTAGCCAAGGACATTGAATTTGGAGCCCCAAACCACACTAGAAATTACAGTGTTCTAAATCAAAATTCTAGACAGAGAATACATTCTGGGAAAGTAGAATATTGACTAGCAGTGAGTCAGATACCAAGATTTAGGTATATAATTTTGAAAAGCATGAAACTGTAAACCAGAATCAGAGAAACAGAGCTGGATTAGCTCAACAGAGAAAGGCAAATTGCCTGCAGGAAATTCCCCCCCCCTTTTTTGTCTGGCTGCCCTTTCTACTCTATGTTGAGTCTAATGACATTGGATAAGGGAAAGGACATTGCTTATGGGGGATGACATGTCAGTTCGGATGAAAATCAGGACTGAGAAAGATCACCTTGTTTCTCTCAACACGGTGATTCCATGGAAAGACGGGGCATGCTCTGAGGACTGCCACAAGAGTCTTCTGAGGGTTGAATTCTAAATCATTTTGAAACAGAATGAATGCTGAAACCCCTTCAAGAATCAGGTACATTAACTCAAGCCTCAACATGGGCAGATGCTTAGGAAAGCAAGTCTCCTGCCTAGACCACTCTGATCTGGCTTGGCTCCCACCTTATTCTCACCTCCAAAGCAGGCAGGCATGTCATCAGTGTGTCTCAGAGGCTTCTGTCTCCTCCCAGAGGCTGGCTGTTCCTCCTGTGGTCTGTGTGGCCCCAGGCAAGGCTGCTGGAGAGGGTAACTATGGCAGTGTTTCTTCTACAAGGGGCGGCTAGGTCGGAGCCCCAGCTGCAGCTCTTCTTAGCACCTTGCCTGCCTGTCTGGCTCCTCAGTGGATAAGTTTAATCAGCAGCAGTCTTATCAAATATTCCCAAGAACTGCTGTGGCTAACAGAAGTAAAAAATATAAACATTTTGTCTTTGTCTTAAGTTCTCTGTCAGAGCGTGGGGTCTTTAGCCAACAGTGTGCCTCATAGTCAAATTCTTCCTATTCCCTGCCTCACCTGCAAATTTTTCCTTTTTCCCAATCCCATTCTTCTCCTCAAAGGCCTGGACAAGAACATGTATTTTATTTTATTTTTTAAATATATATATACATATATATGTATATATATATGTATATCATATATATATATCTATAGATATGTATATAGATATATATATAGATATATATTTGGTACAGGGACTCACTATGCAGCACGGACTCACAGTAATCTTCCTGTTTCAGCCTCCCCAGTGCTGGGATTACATGCATGCACCACCGCGCTTGGTCTCAGGGGACAGCTCAGCAGATGTCAGTCAGGGGATCGAACCCCATCCCTGTGCTTGCTAAGCAGGTGCTTAGTCTGCTGAGCTATCTCACTGGCCCTGACATGTATTTTAGCAGGTCATTCCTACCTTGCTTTAGAAACCTCTGTTTTCAGAGGACTCTATTCAGTGTGAGAGGCCATACTAAACCAAAACCCATTGTGTTCTGTGTCTTTGGACCTGGGCTAAAAACTGAACTAGGAGAGTCTCAAATGGCCCAAAGTCTACAATCAGATTTGCTTCCTGAAATAGGAAATATCTCGAAGGAACAAAGGCAGATACTAGATGTCCTGCCGAATAGGTGAAGTTTGAAGTTGACAGTAAGATATCACCCCCTAGAGAAGGGATATTTTATGTCTCATCCCTCACTGTGCCTCTACAGCTCATCCCAGAGTGAGCTCCAGGTTGGGAGCAGAACCTCCAGGAGACAGAATTCGAGCTTCCCAAGCAGGAGAGTGGGCAGTGCAACTGCTGTCCACACAACTGAAAGGAAACCTCAAGCTTTGGCATCTGCTCCATACCTTATCTACATTCCTCACAGTCCACCAGTGACACCAGTGACACCAGAGCCCAGGAGCAGGTTGGCACTGGCCAGGGTACACACGGGTCTGTAAGGAAGCCTGCTGGTTGCCATGGTAACATTAAGGATTGAGGAAGGAGATAGAAAGAGGGTGGGCTTGAAAGTCATGGACAGTAGTGGCCTGATCTTTTGAGAGCTCTGCCTACTGGCTTGGCCTCTGCTAATCTGTCTGGTGTTCATTTAGGCATTGCAGTACTTTGCCAAGGAGGCAACAAGTGTCACCACCCTAGGCAAGTGATTTTCTCTCTCTCTCTCTCATGTGTGTATAAACTTCTATGTCACTTGCCCTAGACAGGAGGAGTATGTTTTATGTTCAATGCAATCTCACTAAATCCTGTATATACAATACATTGAATTCTTGATGTAGCTTCAGCTTTTGGCACTCAAGAAACTGAAACAGAGCAGGAGGTGGAAAAACACCACAGCTTAATACATTTTGAAGGACAGTGAAGAAAGACCTTGGCCCCAAATCAGATTGTTCCTGATCTAAAATTAAAAGCAACTTAAGCCCTAGCATTTGAAAAGAATGGCGGATAATGGCTGTGAAGGTGGGGAGAGTGATTGCTTTGCTTTCTGCCTCATGGCTGGGAGCAGACCTTTCCAAGATTTCTTTAGACAGGATTATTTACTGTCTTTTAAAAAAAAACTTTGCACTTTGCATGAAGATTTGCAAATGCCAGGCATACGGCATGCCGGGTGCCCAGCCAAACCTCTTGTGGTTAGCCTTGAAATGAGATCATTTCCCAGTAAGGAGGTCAGGTTGCAAAGAGGAGAATTTGTTTGGCTGCATCAATATGTAGGCTGCAGTAAAATCACAGAAAAAAAATTTTTGTTGCCCTGCCACAGCAGCAATCCCTGGACCTAGACTGAACAGTCAATGTCTGCCACCTTCTGAAGGTTCTTCACCATACTCATGCCTTTCATCCTGCTAGCCACTTTTTGAATGACACATATGGTTGGAATTCCATTCTGCAATACAAGTAAAGCCTAAGAAACTTTCTAAATTTTCCTAAATCATCCTCTATTTGTCCAGTGAATGGGAAGCCATAGGTCTTTTCTGCCAAACCAACTACCAAATGGGGAGCCTTATCTACCCCCTCACCCTGTTTGATTCAATCAGGAGTTAGTGGGCACTAAGGGCAAAACTCAAAGCCCACGTGGCCAGTCCCATGTCTTAAGTCCCATGTCCTTTGACTTCTTGTGAAGATAACAGGATATGAAATCATCATGCAGCAGTCTGAAACAGTTTCTGACAATGAGGAGGATCAGAACTGAGCCAGTATGCTACTAGGGTACAAGACAGCTGACATAAGGAAAGGGCTTCATGGGGGAGGGCTATTCAAGAAGCTCAGTAAAGAGGTAGAACTTGGGATATGACCCTTTCTGTGTTAGGCAGTTTTCTGTTGCTACAAAACCTAAGGTGATCAATTTAAGAAGAAGAAAGATTTATGTGGGTTCACTGTTTTGGAGGCTTCAGTTCAGGGTTGATTGTCTTCGCTGCTTTGGGGATGACAGTACAATAGAGCATCATGGGAGAAGCACATGGTAGTGCACAGCTGCTCGTGGCAGCCGAGAGGCAAAGGGTGGGAAAGTAGGAACCTGGGTCCTAATGGTCCCTTCAAGTCTATGGCCATGCCACCCTGAATGTGCCCGATCTTGTCCAATACCCCCTTAAAGGGCATGCCACCGGTGACTGGAAGGCCTCTTACTAGGCTCCAACCCTTAAAATATCTGCTACTTCCCAGTAGTGCCAAACTTAGGACAAAGCCTTTAAGACATGGGCCTTTGGGGCACATTTAAGATCAGACTATACCAATTTCCTTTCCTATTTCTCAGTTTACACAATTTGCAAGTGGCTTATGGATTGATGCCTGATTCAAACATTGGGCTTCTTCAGGTATACAAAAAAAAGCTGTACTAATGTAGATGAAATGTGCTTGAGTTACTGGTCTTTCGTAAAGGACACAGAACTAAGCATAGACTGCACTAAACTAGGGGCTTCGTTAGACATCTTATAGCCCTGGGATTAAATGTTAGCTCTGTTACTTTGTTTCTGAGTAGCATAGTCAAATTCTGTGAGCCTCAGCTTCCCAACTATAAATTGGAGGCAACACTGTAAAATCACCTATTATCTAGAGCTGTAATAAGTATTAAACAGAGTGTTTTACCTGCAAGAACATAAAATCTGACACATAGTAATGACTGGATAATTACTCAGTTATAATTTTTCCTTTTAGAATCCCAAAACCCTTAACTCTTCCAAACATTGTATGTTAGTGTCCAGTATAGTACTGATAATAAACAAGGCATTATGAACTTAAAGACTGTACTCACCTATTGATAATCACCCCAGACTGTTTGGCTTCCCTATTCATGTGTATCTTGGCTAGAGATCAACTTCTGGCTCTTTCCCTATAGAGACTAAAGGAACACAAATGACTCCTACTGTTCTTTACCCCAATTTGTCAATAAGGAAATGGCACTGAAATAAACCACAAGGTATATTCCCCAGCCTTGAGGCTTGTTTGTTTGTTTGGCAGCAAAAAAAAAGAGATAAGCTTGCAGCACATTTCAGATCCATAAAAGACAAATTAATTATCCTCAAGTAGAAGCTGACCTTTAGCTGGCCCCAGCTCCAGTGCCTGAGCCACAGCTGCACCTGCTTTGAAGATGACAATATCCACTTGCTAAATGCTAATAATTAGTCACCAAAGTGGGACAAAGAATGCAGAGCAAAGTGAACCTGCAATTACTGTACTCATGCACATCCCCTGCACCCTTGGAGGGCCAATTACCCCGGCACATTACCATAATTGGACTGACATGTTAACAGCATCTCCCATTCTTTGAAAGTGTCACTATCTCCATTTCCTGCCCTTCACACCCCCTGCCCTGAGCTTATGGACTATTCTGCACTGTGCCTTGTGGCTAGGGCTGGCTGCAGATGTCAAAGTCATGCATCTTCTGAGGAATGCCAGATGACCCAGGTGCAGGGCAAGTGTGTGCACAGCAGAGTCTGGACTGAAGGTCTCTGCCCTCTACCCACTCCCTGCTCAGCTTCTCCTGCCATAAACTTCACCTCTATCTCTTACAGACAAATAACAAAATTTGCAGATGGCTCCATTGATCAATGATAAAATGTTCCAGCTCCTTCTGGGAGCCACTTAGTATGGATTGGAGCTTAGGATGAAGGGTGAATGCCTGACCCCAGGAGCCAGGTTGCCCAGTGTCAGTAACAAGCACGGACACTATTCATGTAGCTTCAGCCCTGAAATGAGGAGCAGGGTGCCTTTGGCTCACAAGAGGTAGCAGGAGAGCTTGGGCTGAGGCAGTTCGCAGTGTGGTACTCAGCCACTGGCCCCACCTCAAGGAGTCAGCGCTCATGGCAGGGAAGGCTCGCTCCCGCAGCCTCTGCCGAGCCCCGCTGCCTTCACACCATTTTATAAGGTGATCAGTGTCATATTGATTGAGAAAAGGCCGCTGAGCATGAGCGCTAGCTTTGCATTGGCAAGAAAGCAAGATTCCTGCTGCTGACCTTTCCAAAGAAAAAAACAGTTTTTAATTTTTTTTTTTTTTTTGGCTTTCTTCCCCATCCTTTCCATCTGACTTCTTTTCCCTTTGAGTCACAAGAGCCTTCTAGCTGCAAGTTACTGCAACCTTCAAAGGGAAGAGGACTTGGCTTGGACTGTGTCCATACCCTGGGAAACCAAGCCACTGGGAATAAGTCCCTGGATTTTCCCCTGCCCAGCCTCAGGTCAGAGAGCTGGAGTAAAGAAGCACTGGATACGACAACCCTTACTCAGCACGGGAGCTGCTCTGTTTGAGATACGAGGAGGAAAAGCAGAGGCATGGAGCCTGTCATCCTGCTGGGGGGGGGTCTATGTAGCAGAACTCTGGGGGTCCCACCCCCATTAGATTCAGGATGCTTTCTGGGATGCCTTAGAAGACAGGAAATGGTGTCCCTAGAATCAGGCAATGTTATGGCCCTGATGCACCAACACACGCATGTGCACACGTGGTCTACTCTCTGCCTCCTGCCGGAGCGGCCCTGGACCTCTCAGCCCCCGGGATTTCTGCTCTTCATGCTGCTCATGCATGGAATGGTCCACAGGGACAACTTCTGCTCTAATAAGCGCCATGGTGTGCTCACTCCAAGCACACACATGAAAGTAGCACTTGGTCACCTCTGCCATTGAGATCCCACTCCCAGGGCACACCATTCTAGGGTGGCGAGAGCAAGGACAACTAGGGATGGATCCGGTGTTCATCACAGAAAACAGAAAAGGGAAGTAAAAAGGATTCAGACGTGGTATGTATTCATGTACCACTGCCCCACAACGAATGTATTCATAATGTAATACAGCATAAACTAATGAAAATAAATCATGGAGGAAAACAGAAGATTTATTTTTGACTCATCAGGTGATTTTTTCTCATTACGTTAATTAGTCACTTAGACTTGGAGATAGCAACTAAGAGCTACGCCGTCTACCTACATCGAGGCAGATGGAGCGGCCAACATAGAAGGTGTGTGCTGATGCCCCGGGGGGGGGGCTTCTCAGAGACAGTCAGCCCCTGTACAGGGGCGCACCGAAGGGCACAAACAGAACTTGTCAGTAACCACAAAACACACACGGCACATAAACATGCATTCAGGACCGGGGAGATGGCCCAGTAGAATAAGTGCTTGCCTGGCAAGCACAAGGGCCTGAGTTCAATCCCTGATTCCGCCAAAAAATAAAAATAAAGCTGAGTGCCTAGCATACATGAGATCTAGATTTGATCCTCAGTCCTCCAAAAAATAAAATAGTAAACACACATTAAAAAAAAAAAAACCCAATATGTACATTAAAAAAGAAGCCATCCAGATGTCCAGTATTCATGGGCTATAAATGTGACCCAGAATGTGGCAGAAAGTCGGTCCCATCATTTTGGCATGACAGCCTTTGTGTGAAGCTCTGTGGTGGGCATTCCTTCCTGGGTGGCCCAACATTCCCTGCTGGGAATATGCAAGACCAGCTGAGTGTCCTCATAGGGTGATTTACAGGGCTTTGCCGCCTCCCCACCAGGCGTTCTCCTATCTGCTCATCACATTCCCTTGAAGAAGTCAAGACTCTCAGTGTCCTCTACAAACAGCTGAACATAGCTGTGGGCTCCGAAGGCTGAAGGATTCCCGGTGGTATTTTCTCTTGCTTAGAATGTGTGCTCTGTGCTTCTTAGCAAGGAGACAGGTCTAGTGATCTGATTTTGCTCCCTGATAAGGAAGGTAGTATTCTGACTTTGTCTGCAGAAGGTAATTCTTTATAGCCAAGAAGGAGCCATGCTTGGCACAGAGGAATCAGATGCAGAAATTTGACTACACAGACTTACCCTAAGTCAGCTTTAACAGCAAGAGACCAGCGCTTTTTTAGGTAGGTGCCTAAAAGCTTCCAGAAAGCTGTACAGACATGACCTACCCAGGCTGGAGGTGAGGCCAGTGTTGTCCTGGGACAAAAGGGAGAGAAGACTAGAGTTTAGGGGAAAGACAGAGACTCTACAGGTGGTATTCCCAATCGTGCTTGGATATCACTTACTCAGTCTGAAGTCCTTATGCTCCAAAAGGGAAAAGACCTCATCTCCCTGGGAGGAGCTGTGGTACAGAGAGGAGAAAAAGGTACTGGGGGCTTCTGGAGAGCAGGAGGATAAGGGAGAGGCTCAGAATCCAGGCCAGGCAGAGAACATGCTGTGTCTTCCTCTGGCCAGCAGCCCCCACCTGCCTGAATGGCTGCTGTAGGGAGACAAATGATTCCCATTAATTCCATCAGGTAATGAGTCAGTTGGTGCTATCATTAATTAAACTAATTAAAAGACACAGGCCTTGGAGGTTGGCACACACTTCTGTGCCACCTCGAACCTTCATTTCACTGCATT
>PVKA01005050.1:0-39390 GCA_004027165.1 Ctenomys sociabilis
AAGTTTCTAGTACTAGGAGAGGATATCATATGATGTCTTTCAGATAAATTCAAAGATATGAAAAAACAAAAATTAAGGTTAACCATTATTCAGAAAATTAAATACTAATTAATACTAATTAATTAAAAATTAAATGTTTCAAAACAACTGAACTAAGAAAAAGTTTTCATGATAGTAAAGAAGTACTAAGAATAAAACATAAGGTAAATACTGGAATGACAAATAAATGACCACCACTTCTGACAGTTTGGGAATAGGATATTGCACCAAGTTCTAGTGTGTCGTGGACTTGGATAATGATCATGACACTTACTGGTGGCCAGGTGTCACTTGTGAGACTGAGCTACATACAGCTGTTTCCATGAAATCCACCTTGTAGTCCCATATGGAATCTGACCCATAGGTTGCAAGAGAAGTGCATTTGTAGAGTGTGCTGATGGAAATATTTTGCTGCTGTATACAAAAGAATAACTGAAAGACTACTATTGTATACCTCTTAGTCTCCTGTGTCTGTTTGCCATATTTGGTGAGTTCTTTCCATTCTTGTTCCTAGGGTTGTGATCATTTTGCTCCCTCTCTAGAACAACATTTAGTAGTCTGTGTAGGCTTGGCTTTTCATCATGAAATTCTTTGGCTGTTCTTTGTCATGGAATTATTTTACTTTTCCATTATACTTGAAAGAGAGTTTTGCAGGGTATATCAGTCTGGGTTGGAATTTGTTTCCTTGCAAGACTTGAAGTACTTTGCTCCATGCTTTTCTTGCCTTGATGGTTTGTGAAGAGAAATCTGCCATTATTCTGATGGCTTTTCCTTTAAATGTGATGTTTCTTTTCTTTAGCGGCTTTTAGTATACTGTTCCTGTGCTGAATTTCTGGGATCTTGATTATTATGTCTGTGAGTGGTTTTAATTGGGTTGATGTTATTTGGAGTTGTGTATGCTTCAGTTATCTGAATGTCAGATTGTTGCCCCGTATTTGGGAAGTTTTCTGCTATTCTGCCCATATTCTTTTTATATCATTTGCATTGACTTCTTCCTTCTCATTGATGCCTATTAGTCTCTCATTGTTCATCTTTGCATCGTCTTGCAGGTATTAAATTATTTTTTTCTACATCCTAGTTGTTTTTAAGAGATCTTTGCTTACTTTTTCACTAGCTGCGATGGTGTCTTTAAGGTCAGAAAGTCTCTTTTCACTTGGACCTCAAACGGATTTGCCAGCTTGTGAATGAGGTTTAAATTTCCTGTGTATCACTTTGGATCTGTTTCATACATTCTATTTCTTTCCTATATTGCTTATTCAGGGGATCCATCATTTTTATATTCTGCTGTATTTTTTATCAATGTATTCTTTAGCACTTAGTACTTCTTTGATTATAGTTATCACTACATTTTTTACTTCAGAAATTATTTCTGATCTGATCTCTTTTGTACCTTTCTGCAATTGTTTCTTTACTACTTCTCTTATTACAGAGATTTCAGGTGTGTGATTTCCAATTTCCTCTATTCTAGTGTCATCTTCATTTGTACTGGGTGGACATGGGGCCTGAGACTGGTTTTTGTTCCTTCTTTGTCATTTTGTGTACCACTGATATTTGACTTTTGGTGTAGAGTTTAGATAGAGTTATTACCTTAGCACCAGGCCCAGATCTATGAAATTCAGACTCCTTTAGGTGGTTGTGGCTTGGGTCTGGCTGCTGTGCTCCACTTCTTCCTGCTGTGCTCCACTTCTTCCTGCTGTACCCTTGCAGGTGAACTCTTTGTGTCACACTGGCAAGATGTTCTGCTCCTGAACCATCTGGACCGGTCTTGCCTCTAGCCTCTTTGCAGGGAGTTCTGCTGAAGGGTTCTGTGCTGGGCTGCACTCCTGCCATTTCAGGACCCATTGGTCCCAGGGGTCTCACTCACATGGCAGGTCTTCACTCTGGGTCCCTTCCAGACCCGAGGCCCCAGGGCCCCAGGGCCCCAGGGCCCTGGGTAGTCTCACTCACATGCGGGGTCTACACTTTCGGTCAATTCAGCGTCCAGTGGCCCCAGGCAGTCTCACTAACATGTCCCTTTTCTATCTGAACATTTTTGTGAATGTCTTACATCCCCAGACTGATGCAGGTGTTTATTTTAAACAACTTGTTTAGATGTACCATAACTTATATACTCATCCTCTTCTTTATAAAGTTCACATTGATCTTTCTACTACTGTCAAAAATACTACAATAGATACAATTTCTCTATTTCTGTATTTATAATTACTGTGTAATATGCCACGCTTTTATAATAACAAAAAGTAACAACAAATTAAAAATATTGTGGCATTAAAGAGAATAAACAACTCTAAAAAAGAAATGGGCATGTCCATTTTGTTCTTCACTTTACTCATTCTCTGATGTATAGGAATGTGGTGATGGAATAGACTATTGCTCACTAGTCAGAACTGATGAGTTGTATTTCTCTGTGTCTTCCAGATGACTGGCATAGCCTGGACTCTGCCCACACCTGTGGGAGAGACTATGCCTCCTGGTGCAGGGCTGGGAACTGATCTATCCATGATGAATTGGGAGAGGGTTACAGACAAGCTGAAAACTGCTTTTCCACAAAAGACCAGGTACCTCACACATTATAAGTCATATGACAGAGACTGCATTGCAGTAATTGTGGCAAAGAAACATTTCACAGAACCGTAACAGTTACAAGTAATGTACAAATGGTGTTTTGGACTTAGTAAGGAAAATGGAATTTGCTAGGAATTGATAATCTATAGAAATGTTAAAATTCTTTACTAATATTGTTAGTTTTAAATCATGAGAAAATAACTTATTTATTTATTTATTTATTTTTGCAGAACCGGGGATTGAACTCAGGCCCTTGCACTTGCCAGTCAAGTGCTTATTCTACTGAGCTATCTCCTCAGCCCCCTAACTTTTTAAATTTAGGCTTACCCTTTTATTGAAAGTACAAATAATTATGAATTTATTAAATTTTAATGCCATTAGCTGTAATAATTTAATAATTTTTTCCAAAGTAAATTTTAAATTAATTGCATGCTACATAAACCTAAAATACCAGGTTTTTATTTTCTTGTTCCTTAACCTTAATGAGTGTGCTTAAATTTTTCTTAAAGAACACAGTTAGATATAAGTTATCATGAATTAACCATATTTTTCATGTTTGATATTAGACGAGTCTTACGTACTATAACTTTACTATCTGCACACTTTTGTGTGCATCTCACATCTCCAGACAGATGTGGATGTCTCATTTTGATGGAAAGATGCTTAATTTTACTCCAACACAAATGAAGCTTTTTTAGAAATCTCTACTCTTTGTATCCAAATGAATAATTCTAATTTTCTCTAGTATTTGGAGACCCACTCTTTATTATACATACTGTTGCTACTAGGATTAGATTGTTGTTTTATAAATTTCATAGTAATAAAATGAAAATGAAAAAAATCTGTCATTCAGTTGTTAGGAGTAGATTGGCAAAGGCTAATGACACAATACTTCATTTGGTATAGGAAAATGTCTCATCCCTATCTGTCCTATGAAAAATGCATGTGCAGTCTTTAGTTGGGTGAACTTCAGAAGTTGAAAAGGAATTTCAACTATTGATTTCAATTATTGATTAAAATAATTGTAGGCACTAATGAAAGTCTCTGTTAATCTTTGCTTTGCAGTTTATTAGTCCTTATTTTCTGTCTATAAGTTTCACCAAAAACTATCAACACTGAAAAAGAAAAAAAGACAATGTCAACATAGTTAAAACAGAAAAATGTTCACTTGACTTCTGCACAAAAATCAGTAAACTCAGCATTTTTTGTAGTGCGTTCTCAAAATAAAAGTTAAAATCATTTTGGGAAAAAGATAAAAAAAGTAAACATTTATTTTCATCACTTTGAACACATTAAACATCATTATTAACCCAATTAGGAATTTTCATTTTTATTTCAGATAAATGCAGAGGGACCGTTAATCATTTTTTAGATCAAAGCACTAGAGTCTCATCTCTTGACATGTTGCATGCTTATTGTGTGATAGGATTTTATATCTTGTTTGGAGAGCACATCTTCAAGCCAGTAGAGAAAATCAGCACATCTTTTTCCTAATCTCTTCCAGAAAAGAGCTTACAGATTTCTTACGAAAATTGAAGGAGTCTCATGGGAAGTCTTTGTCTGGACTGACATGTGATGAAATTATTTACAAGATTTCTCAATTTATTGATTCCAAGAAATCTCAGGTGAAAAACAAAACAAAAAATTGTCTGTGCTCCATGTCTCAATAGGTACATGGTTTCATTTTATCTATGACACATTAAGAAAATGAATAACCTCTAATAATAGCTCATTGATTCATAATGAATAATTCAACAATTTCAGCTTGACAAGTGGTACAGAAAGTCTTTTTGAAATACAATAAAATTGGCCCCCACTTATTGCTTAGTAGGATAAATTTGTGTCATTTGCAGGAAAATGGGTTTATATTAAGTTCATAATGCCAAGTGACATACAGAAGACACAGAAAGTTAAATATCACACAATTTCTCATATGTGAGAAACCCAAAATATGAATAATTTTGAAGCAAAATAAAAGAAAATAGAAAAACAGGAGTAGTCTTTGTGAAGATGGAAAGGAGAATAATAGTTTGAAAAAGGGTGGACAGGGAGAGAAAGGGAAGTAAAAATGATTATGATACATTATGCATATAGATAAATATAATTATTATGTATTACAAATAACAACTTACTACCTTGAAATTTTCTCCGGGTATTTTGAATGATTTTAAATGACTTTTTTTCTTATTTTAATTTAAAAAAAACACATGGAATTATTTTTATCTTACCTGACTGACACTTTTGCCAACATTTGTTTCAAGATATCTCATGGATTTAATTCTTAATTTTTAATTTTAATTTTTTGTTAATTCTTGCAGCACTTCATTATATGCAATTCTGTCAGTTCATACTATCTTAAAATAACTCTGAAAACTGAGTGTAATGTTTTTATTTTCAGAGTCAAGGAAAATCAGTGCCAAATGATTCTTGTGTTTCAACTAGCCATTCTTCACTGCAACCTAATGTTCCCCAGTCCCCCAAATCAGCCTGGAGGCCCCCCAGTTCTGAAGGTTCTTCCACATGGGAGGGAGCCAATAACATGGTAAAATTGTTGATTATGAACACAGCAATCCTAACAATTAGGAGGCACAAATAGGCTCCAGTTAACATATATAATTTTCCCTAGGATGAAGAGGAAGAAGAGCCTTGTGTGATCTGTCATGAGAATCTGTCTCCAGAAAACCTTTCAGTTTTACCTTGTGCTCACAAATTCCACTCTCAGGTAACTCTTAAAATTTGTCCTGTGAATATTTTGTTATTAATTAGCTAAGAAAAACATCTTAATACTACTGCCTTACTGAAAATCATGGACATGCATCATTGTCCAATGGCATGTCACCAATTCCACTGTGCAAATCTCTGTACTTCACATTTGGATATTTTACAAACATTTGAACAGTTTCCTCTATGTATGTAGCTGTATCTGTTCTATGATTTCTTAGATTTATGTATACCTTACAGGAAAAGGGAACATGGTTGAGATTTAAGTAGTATATAGTAGGCAGTTTCCTTGAATAGAGATGGGAGAAGTATTGATTGACATAACAGTTTAGCAGGAGAACTAGCTTTGTAACAATGCTGCTTTATCTTGTTTTAAATTCTACATAGTGTCCTTTATCTGTATTTAATGAGGCCTCCCTCACATTGCGGTACATAAGACTTATAGCAGTCTGCAAGCACCTGCGTTTTATCAGACTTGAATTTTAATGTTAGAAAAGTGTAAGCCTGCCATACCTTTATTTTTAGCTTTTACATGGATTAACTCCTAGTATTTCTGCTGTGTAAATGCTATTGGCAATACTGTGGTATTGACAATACCATAGTAGGAGTGTTTATACCATGCAGATTAGTAAAAGATACAAGGGCTTTTGTGGAAAGAGGAAATTAGTAAAAGATACAAGCTCTTTTGTGGAAAGAGGAAATTTTACACAGGTAAAGATAGATAACATTGCACAGGACTGGCCAAATAGCTTAGTGGATTAAAGCACCTGCAAGCAGGTACAGGGGCTGGGAGTTCATTCCTGAGACCTACTGTGCTGGCCTGCCCCAGGGGCACACTGAGCTGGCAATTGAGACTGGGCATGATGGCGCACATCTATAATCCCAGCACTTGGGAGGCTGAAAAATGGCAGATCACTATGAGTCCGATCTAGCAGTGAGATCCTGAATACCCTATAGACCCTTCCCTAAAATACAAAAAAAAAAGATAACATTCCACAGAAAATCTCAAGGAAGTGAACAATAGCCAATCACTTTAAGTGATTTTTGTAAATCATTTCAAAGATACGACATGCAATAAAGAATTATTTATTTATTATGTCTTTTTCAATGTGAAGACATATACCCAAAATGTATAATCCTAAAAGATCTCCAATGAAGACAGAAGCCTTTCTCATTTAAAGTTTTTAAAGTCTTGACAATTCATAAATGTTTAATAAAACATTTTTCATTCTTTGTTGTTACTCATTAAACAGAGTACGTGATTCATTCAGATTGTTTCTTAGGGTTAGAGTTAGTGGGACTCATATACAGTACCTATCCTTAAACTCATTTGACCTGGCTCTCTATTATTTATATACATTAAAACAGTTGGTTTTTAGAGATTCACTACTCAAGCAAATGACTTAGCAAGTGATTAATTCATAATCAAAGTTCACTACCATTTTTATTATAGAAGACAACCTGAGGAATTCATCTTCTAAGGGTTTTAAACTTCAGAATACCATAAGAATTTTTTGCAAGGTATTGGTAACTTTTGTATGTTGAGTTCTGAGTTTTTCTGGATTACTGTTGAAGGTGAAATATAATAAAACAAACCAGACAGAGACAATAGGTTTTTCTATTTTCTTCTCGGGAAAACTTGCTATGTCTTCTAAAAATTGAATAAATTTACAGACATTGTTCTACCTATTCCCACTATAATGCTTAGCACACCACATGAATGGGACCCTGTCAGTTGGTAACCTTGCTATACAGAGTGACAACTGCCACTGCTGGCCAAATCTGAGACTAACATGAATTTTTTTCCCACTTAGTGCATTAGGCCATGGTTGATGCAACAAGGGACATGCCCAACCTGTAGACTCCATGTTTTGCTACCAGAAGAATTCCCTCACAGCAGCCAACAGTTGCCTAAGGCCTGACATAAACTGGGTGACTTTGCAAAGGAAGCTCAGTTTTCAGACTACAGAATATACTTTCGCCTTTTCTTGTGAGCTGGTTGTGTGAACAGTGTGAAGCAGTATGCTCTTCAGTATTGTGGTGAAGAAGCTAGCTAATTGCATCAAAGTGTCAGCCAAAGAGGTCAAGGTAGATCTTCTGGACTCGTGAATTAACCTGAAGGGGCATAAGAAGATGGAATCTTAATACTTATAGTGTATTTGCTTTTAGTGGGATTTTTCTTCTGTGGACATAACTACTAATAGGATTCTTACAATGTTTTCTTCTTGTTTTCTCTCCTTATCCTACTCATCTTTTCCTTTCTCTCAAGTATACCACATTTTAATTTTTTGAAATAAATTTAGAAGAAAAACTAAAATAGTACAGAAGTAAGAAAGTTTCACATATTTTAATGTTCCTTTCAACCTTTAAAATTAGTCATTAAAATATAATTGAATTATTTAAATTGCATTTTGTTTTCTCTATTGTTTTCTGTTCTCTAAGATGCGTTCCCATACAAAGAAGATGAGTTATTTGATGGTAGAGAGCACTCAGCAGTGGTCAGAGCTGGCTTATACTAATGGCTCATGAGAGATGATTGGTTAAGGTAATTTGCAAGTCAGTTATTAAATTCTTGGTGGCTTGAAATTTACCATAGTAGGAGTGTTTATACCATGCAGATTAGTAAAAGATACAAGACTTGTCTTTTCCTTAAAAAGTGGTACTTAAACATCTTCTTCCATACTACAAGGACTCCATGTTTCCAATGTCTTGCACAGTGGATGCAAAATACATATTCCCAGAA
This sequence comes from Ctenomys sociabilis, assembly GCA_004027165.1. NCBI lineage: Eukaryota > Metazoa > Chordata > Mammalia > Rodentia > Ctenomyidae > Ctenomys > Ctenomys sociabilis. The sequence continues at coordinate 8,069 of PVKA01005050.1, forward strand.
TCATAAATCAGGAAGTAGTGAAATGAGAGTTAATTAATGTATAAATTAAATTACTTGCTAAAGTAAATAATTGAAATTTTATGTTCATTTGTAAACATGTTCTCTGGGCCTTAATTTGCACTTTGGGGGAGTTTTTTCTGTTTTAAAAGTTTGTAATTTCACTTTACTGGAAAAGGAAAAACAGTATGTAGTTGCTTCTTTTAATAAAGTTCACACAAAGTAGGCTGAGTTGTGTATATAAAGCTTGTCACTGAGAACATAATTTTTAGAGGTCAAAAGGTTATTTTGAAAACAGTATTGTATATGTGCTGTGTTGTATTAAAGTAACTCAGAGTTACCTAGTAAATGAAATGTTTCTTGATTCATTTATTCTCTCAATTTCATTAATTTATGAAAAAAATATTTTCTGACTCAGCAAATGTTTTACTTGTATATTTCAGTGTAAATGTATTTTGAAGTTACTTTAAATCTATTTAAAACTTTCATTTCTGTAATTATTTATTAAACGTTTTTATTTTCAAAAATGAGAATAAGCCGAATCAGATAAATGTTTATCAGAATAAATGTTTCTAATTCAGTGAAATTTTTCTATGTATTTCATCTTAAGTGTATCAAAAAGTGTTTTAAATCTGTATTTCAGACATCTTTTTGCTTAATTGTTCTTTTTTCCTCCAAAAAACAGAAGTGAAGTGTAAAAGATGTTATCAAAATATAGTCTTGTAGCCATACTAAATTCCAGGAGTCTCTTGGGAGTTATAGAAAGCCAAAAACCAGTAGGGCCCTTTATGATCTTCTAATCTGTCCTCTCACTTTACACTTGTATCTTGACCTGTCTATGGCTAGCTGGTGGCTTTTCTGAGTCCTAGAACTTGAGAATCCGTATGCTCTGTCACATGTGTCTTTACAAGTTTATCTGTAAGATGGTGTTGGTCTGACTTGCCACTCTTAGCTGGCTGAAACGGGCCAAATTTAACAGCAAGAGCTGGCAGTTAGAGAGACAGTAGTTGGAGAGTGTACCAATCTAGTTCTGTAGGTGCAGAAGATATTGACATTCCAATTAAGTAAATTAAGCCTATGTTTCCAGTACAAAACAACCTCACTGGTTTTTTGTACTAGAAATGCAGTGTTCAGTATAGAAAAATAAAGTGGTAGGACAAAAAAAAAAATCAGTGTGAATTTAATTTTCACTAAACTTAATTTTCCTGTGATTTGCTTAGAGTAGTTCAAATTAGTGTCTATTGTCTTGATATAATTGTACATAATTCCTTTATTCTTGAATATCTTTTATCTTCTAGTCAGTTTAGAAAATGTGGTTTGTCCTTCTTTTCATCCATCCTTCCTTTCTTTGTTCCTTCCCTCCCTCCCTCCTTCCTTCCTTCCTTTCCTTCTGTCTTCCACCAGATTCAAATTTAACAAGATCTATGAATGCTGTTAAATACAGTATCTATAAGCCTTTCAGGTAAAACATTGGATTTAATACTGGTTTTTATCCAGATTAAAAATGACAAATTAATACTAACTTGTGAGGATAAATGGTTTCTGATTTACTTGATTAGGAAAATTTCAGTAATTGGATAAGTAGGTTAGAAATGCTTCTCAGCAAAGCTAAGAAGATTCTAGGATGTTTCTTAAGATCCTAGACCACTTCTACAGTTACATGGTGTGTTTATAAAAATTTGTGTTCCCGGAAGCCATATGGAAATTTGCCTTAGGAGCCAACACCATAAGTATTCTAGTACACATTAAATTTTAGAAACCACTGATTAAAATGGCTTTCTTGGGTGGATCTAGTTTTGGACTTTTGAATTTCACTGTGTGATCAGGAATAAATTCTTTTCTTTGCCGATCCCTTTTCTGGAAAGTACAGAAAAAATGACCGACAGTTACTGTAATAAACAATTATTATTCTTTCCCAAAATAACCAACTTAGGTAAGTCAGCATTAATCCAGTACACTTCTTTCCCAAAGTCAAACAGTTGTAGAGCACTTAACCACCTGCCTAAGGCCTGGGCTCAATCTCCTAGCACTGACTCCTCACCCCTCCCTTTAAAAAAAATTCAAACTTTCCATTCATCATCCAATCTGCTTAAATTTACTTCACGTTGATAATCTTGAAAATATTTTTTGGGACACTGAACAGAGAGATCACTATGAGTCCAATCTAGTAGTGAGGCCCTGAACACCCTGTAGACCATTCCCTAAAAAAGAAAAAGAAAATATTTTTTTCTTGAGTTTCCCTTATAGAAATAAGGGAGAGTAGAATATATAAACATAGTTCTACTTCTGGTTTGACAAGGCCCTAGAGTGTTGGGCAGTAAGTTCATTTCAGAAGAATATCACACATACATTTGATCAGTTGATTTATTTGAACTGCATGATCTTTATCATGAGAATTTTCCTGACAGTGAACAACTCATAACGATATCAAATACTAGAGATTTTTAAGTTTGTTGAAAACATGTAGCTCCATTTGGGAGACAGAAATATTGAAGATATGGTTTACTTAGATCGCATAATCATAAGTGGTGATTCTAAACTTGAGTCCTGATGTCAAAATATAGTGTATTTTTTCCATACCACCCCACTGTCTTTCTGAGGAAAAGAAAATATAAAACAGTACTTGAAATTTCTGGTGTTGTTTCTTTGAGTAAAGTCAAAAGCAAAATAAGATTAGCATGCTTTAATCATGAAGAGACATTACAGACAGAATAAAGTCAAATTTGCAGTATTTTTACATCAAAGTTAATGGTATTTAATACTTTAAAAGGAGAAGACCAGATGTTTTACCCATTCAGTTTAAAACATCATGTTGCTATTTGTTTAGATCATTTTTCTTCCCAAAGTTGTATGCTTTTTAAGACCAGGAAATTTTATAACCACTTCTATGATTTTAATGGGACAGCAATACACCTGCATTGTATTGATAATCAATCTCTATTACAGTGCCTTTTGAGCTCAAAGAAAATAGCAGTTTGTGTAGGAAACTAGTGTGGAAGCCATTAAGTTTTTTTTTCTTGAAACTCTAGTTTATGACAAAAGGAAACACTGGTTACAAGACCAATTTATAAAGTTAAACATTATTTTAACTCATGGAAAATTTTAATTCCAAAGGCTTATGACAAAGTCATGCATTTAAAAATAAAATAAATTGAAAAGTATGCATTAATTAGCATTAAAGATGAAGTATTTCCATTTCAGTTAAGAATAGTAAATTGTTTTAATAAATTATCAATAGACCCTGGCAAGCACAAGGACCTGAGTTCAATCCCCAGTTCTGCCCAAAAAAAAAATTATCAATAGAGTAATAACATCATCACCACAAAATAGAAGTTTAAAATCATTTATTGCATATAATATACCTGCTAAAGCTTGAGTCTTTTATTATCCTCTGTAATTCTAGGGTTAGTCAAGATTTAATGTGCTCTTTGAAATTATAATATTCTGAATCAGTTCATCAGACTCTGAATTTATGAGTGAGTGCTTGTGGAATACTTGATTCTGAGAATTCTACTTTTGGCTTTCACTGAGACACATACCTCATATTCCCTGATCTGAAGGACCTTAGTCTAAGTGAAAAGCAAGTGTCTCAACTTGTAAAGAGAACTCATAATGTAATTTAACAGTGACTCACAATCAACAAGTAAATAGGAGTTTGGTCAGTGCAGGCTGGGACAAGTAGCATCCCTCATAGAAAATGGGGAAGTAGAAATGGATCTTTCTGATTTATCAATCATTTTAAGAACCTACCTTTCCTATTTTTGCACTTGTTATACTTTATGTTTTGCACTATCTTTATTCAGTTCTCTTCTCAAATGTCAACTTCTTGGCCTTAGGTACTATTTTCCTATTATCCAAACTTTAGTTATTGGCTTGGCATGAGTGTGGGAACTTCCACCTGCTCTTGTGCCCAAGACCCTTCCCAGCCAGACCTCAAGCCCGGTACCAGGCCTCCTGTGCAACCTTGCAGCAAAACTCCTTTCAGACAGGCTAGGAACCAGACCCACCCAGCTAATTCAGGAGCTGAACATCTTGTCAGGTGGCATAGTGGGTTCACCTCTACAAGCTGCAGCAGGAAGAAGCTGAGCACAGCACCAAATGAAGCCAGGCATATCGGGATAAGTTCAAAGTTGGTAGATCCAGACCTGGTAAGCTGATATACTTTGCTGGACCCAAATCTATGAGAGTATCCTCTCTTTTTTACTCTTGATCTATAAAGAGGGCAATAGGTAACTGGGTGAACAAGTTTGCCTGGAACACCCCAGGTACATCAAAGGGACGGGATAAGACAGAATTTAGGGGAGCTAACTTATACTTCCCAATTTAATATCTGCTTAGCTGCTCAGACATAATGTTTGCACTTACTGTCTAAAGTACAAACCCATTAGTTACAAAATTTTGTCAGCTGCTAAATATCACTACCAATTATTAATGTTCCTAATTGTATTTCTATAAACACAAAACTAAAACTGGCTTAGCCATATAATCTCTTAGGTAAGAATTTCTGTAGAAGCTAAGGTTATAACTGTGCCAAAGCTCTACAGCAAAGGTCAGAGGACAGTGCTATACAAAATGACAAAGAGAAGGAGCAAAATGCAATCTCAGGCCCCGAGCCCACCCAAAACAAATGCAGGAGGCAGTAGCACAGAAGAAATTGGGATTAAACAGCTGAAATGTCTGAATTAATAGACTCTGAAGTAAAGAGACAACTGCAGAAAGATATACAGGAAATTAGATCAGAAATAACCTCTGAATAAATAGCATCTGAAGTAAAGAATTACACAAACATGGAGGAAATAGATCAGAAATAATCTCTGAAGAAAGGATAACTATAATAAATAAATGCTTCTAAGGAAGACACTAAAAAGGAGTATAGAAAAACAGTGGAAGACTTGCATTAGCAGTATAGGAAAGATATAGTTTGCATGAAGCATACTCAGAGATATACAGGAACTTAAAACCTCAATTACAAGCTTGAAAAACCATTTGAAAGGGAAAGTAGTTTCAGATAGGCATCATCAATGCTATAGTGCAAAGATAAGAAAAGATCTCTTGAGAACAATTAGGATGCAGGAAAAAAATTCATCATCTTACATGATGCAAAGATGAACCTGAGAATAATAGGCATCAATGAGAAAGGAGGAGTAAATACAAATGATATAAAAAGAATATGGGCATAAGTATTGGCCATAAACTTCCCAAGTATGGGGTAACATTCTGACATTCAGGTAATTAAAGCATATAGAACTCCAAATAATATCACCTCAAAAACACACCCAGACATATAATAGTCAAGATCCCAGAAATCCAGCACAAGAACAACACACTATAGGCTACTAAAGAAACAGATCATATTCAAAGAAAACCCCATCAGAATTACGGCACATTTCTGTACACAAGCCATGAAATCAAGAAGAGTATGGAGCAGAGTATTTCAAGTTCTCTATGAAAACAAATTTGAGTCCGGAGCCTGCAAAGCTGTCTTTCAGGTTCGACAGAAAAGTGAAATACTTCCATGACAAAGGACAATTAAAGAATTTCATGATGGCAAAGCCAACCCTACACAGTACTAAAAGGTATTCTAGAGAGGGGCCAAAATGACCATGAGTGAGAACAGAAAGAAACCAGCAAATAGGACAAACAGGAAAAAAAGGGGATAAACAACAGTAGGTAAATCATAAGTTAATACGTCTCAATTATAATCATCAATATAAATGAACTCAGTTCACCAATTAAAAGAAATAGACTGGCACAGTGGATTAGGAAGCAAAAATCCAACAATGTGCTATACACAAGAAACACACTTAACTCATAAATTCATAGGCTGAAAGTCAAAGGATGGAAAACACTACATGCTCTAGCACCTAAAAAAAAAAAATCAAGAGTAGCAATCCCTTTCGCACACAGTCTCAACTTCAAGAAAGATCAAATGAAATAAAGAAGCCCACTACATTACTGCTTGCCAGAGAAATCCAGAAGGAAGACATAACACTCATAAATATGTACACACCAAACACAGGAGCACTGAACTATATAAGACAAATCTTAATGGACATGAAAAATCTAATATCCAATACCGCAATATTAACAGGAAACCTTAACACCCCCTTATCCCAAAAAGATAGGTCAGGCAGACAAAAAATTAGCAAAGAAGTAGCAGAATTGAACCAGAGCTTAGAACAAATAGACTTAGTGGACATATACAAAGTGTTCCACCCAACCACAGCTGAATGCACATTTTTTTCGGCTGCACATAGGTCATTTTCCGAAATAGATGACCTACTAGTCCATAGGTCATACTGAAGTATATGTAAGAAAAGAGAAATTATCCCATTCATATTATCTGACCACAGTCCAATGAAACAGGAAATAAACTACAAAAGAAACCAGAAAAACCCCATAAATAGAAATTAAACAATGTCGTACATAGCAAACAATGGGTCACAGATGAAACTACACAAATTAAACAGTATCTGCAATTCAATGAAAAGTTAAGCACAACTTATCAGAATTGATGGGATGCAGTGAAAGCAGTTCTTAGAGGGAAATTTATAGCTGTTAGCTCACGGATTAGGAAAACAGAACAGGAGCAAATAAATACCTAGTGCTGCAACTCAAAAGTCTAGAACAGGAAGAACAAACCAAACCCAAAACCCAAAGATGAGACAGAAACTATTAAAAGTAGACCAGAAATTAATTCAATCAAGACAAAGAAAATAATGCAAAAAGTGAATCAGAAAGCTGGTTCTTTGAAAGACTAAAATTGATAAGTCTCTAGCTAACCTCATTGAAAAGAGGAAACAAAAAATGCAAATATAAGCAATAAGGAATGAAAAGGGTGAAATTACCACAGAAATTACCCAATGGAAATGCAGAAAATCATCAATTGCTACTTAGACCAATCTTTACTCTCACAGTATAGAAGTCAGAAAATTGGACAGATTCCTACAAGAGCACAGATTACCAAAACCTAATCAAGATATAAGAACTCTCAATAACCCCATAACAGCCAATGAAATATGATGCACAATAAAAAAAAGTACCAAAAAAGAAAAAAAAAAGAGGGCTGATGGATTCACAGCCGAATACTACAAGAAACTTACAGAAGATATAATCCCAATACTCCTCGAATTCTTCAATGAAATTGAAAAGGAAGCAATCCTCCCAAAATCATTCCTGGAGGCAAGTATTATACTGATATCAAAACCAGGGAAAGATACAACTAAAAAGGAGAAGTAAAGGCAAATCTTCCTTATAAACACAGATGCAAAAATTCTAAGTGAAATTCTTGCAAACAGAACACAGCAAATCATCAAGAAGATTGTACACCATGAACAGGTAGAATTCATCCTAGAGATGCAAGGATGGTTCAATATACACAAATCTAAATGTAATATACTATTTTAATAGAGCCAAATCTAAACACAGTCATCTCAATTCATGCATAGAAGACTTGACAAGTCCAACATTCATTCATGTTCAAAGTCTTACAGAAAAATGGAATAGATAGCCTCTACCTCAATCAGATAAAAGCTATTTATGACAGCCCAACAGCTAACATAATTCTAAATGGGGAAAAACTGAAATCTTTTACATCTGGTACAAGACAAGGATGTCTTTTATCACCACTCCTATTTAATGTAGTTTGGAATCATTAGCTAGAGCCATTAGACAAGAGAGAGAAAGGGAATAAGAATAGATAAAGAAGAAGTTAAACATTATTTGCAGATGACATGAGACTTTAGTTGGAAGACCTAAAAAACTTCACCAAGAAGCTACTAGAATTAATACACAAATTCAGTAGCACAACAGGATACAAAGTCAATACCCAAAAGTCAATAGCATTCTTCTACACAGATAACAAGCACACTGATAGGTAAGTCAGAGAAATGATACCTTTTTCAGTAGCACCATGGAAAATGAAATACTTAGGAATTAACCTAACTAAAGAAGTCAAAGATCTATTCATTGAAAATTATACTACTCTGATAAAAGATTGCAGAGGATTTCAGAAAATTGAAAGATATTCCCTGCTCTTCAATAGGAAGAACAAACATCATGAAGATGACCATACTCCCAAAATTGTTTTACAGATTTAATGCAATCCCTACTAAAATTCCTACAACATACTTCACACACCTAGAGAAATCGTTCCTAAAATTTCTTTGGAACCAGAAAAGGCCTACAATGACAAAGGCAATCCTGGGCCACAAAGACAAGGCAGGAGGCATTAAAATTCCTGTCTTAAATTATACTACAAAGCTACTGTGATAAAATCAGCATATCATTGGCAAGAAAATAGACCTGAGGATTAATGAAATAAATTAGAAGATGCAGAAGCCACTACAAACACATTCAGCCATCTTGTCTTCAACAAACATGCCTACTGGAAGAAAGATAGCCTCTTTAACAAATGGTACTGGAAATACCAGCTCTCTACATGCCAAAAACTGAAACTTGACTCAGTTCTATCACCATGCAGTAAACTATAGTAAAAATGGTTTAAAGTACTAAACATTAAAACAGAAACACTAAATCTCCTAGAAGAGAACTCTTAAAAGACATAGCAATAGGCAAAAAGGGGCCTCTTATTGGAAAATTTTGCACATCAAAAGAAATCAACAGAGTGAAAAGACAACCCACAAATTTGGAAAAAAATCTTAATAAGCACTCACATAAAGGTCTTATCTCTAGAATTTATAAAGAAATAAAAAACATTAGGGCCCCAGAATTTAAAGACCCAATCCAGAAATGAGCATTTGAGATGAACACACACTTCACAGAGGAAGAAATCAAAGCAGCAAATAAATAGATGAAAAAATGCTCCACATGAGTAGCCATCCATGAAATGCAAATTAAAACAACACTGAGATACCATCTCACCCCAGAAAGAATGGCTATCATAAAGAAATTAACCAACAACAAATGTTGGAGAGGCTGTGGGGAAATAGGAACCATTCTCCACTGCTGGTAGGAATGTAGACTGGGGCAACCATTATGGAAATCAGTGTGGAGACTCCTTAAAAAACTAGGACAGGAAATCCCGTCTAAGCCAGCTATACCCCTACTGGAAGTTTTCCCAGAGGAACTAAAAGTGATATATGTGCACCTATGTTTATAGCAGCACAATTTGTGATAACCAAATCTTGGCAGCAACCAAAATGCCTGTCACCTAAGAATGGATGAAAACGATGGTATTTTTATACAATGTAGTATTACTCAGCTATAAAGGGTGATAAACTTGAAGCCTTCCTATTTAAGTGGATGCCACTTGAAGATATATTCATAAGTGAAATAAACCAGGCCCGCATGTGTAAATCTTATATAGTCTCGCTAGAGTAAGGACTCAAGAAATAAAAATTGAAAGATATAACACAACTAAATGGAAAGTGAGAATTTAAGGATTAAACAATGAAATAGGTTAAGAAGAAAACCTAGGAAACATGGCAGGGCCAAAGTCATACATTTATGTGCACAAGATGGTTAAGGCAATGATCCTGAGACTCTCCATCAAGTTTTTGAAACTGGCAGTTAATTGGTAGGATTCTTACCCTTAGTAACTATATATGCTGATACCTGTGAACTAAGCAACTCCACTGAAGAGAGCAATGTATAATTCCATACTTGGAACCCCTGTGCTTCTGGTCTTTTAAAAGTATACTGCTTCTAATGTCATATCAATTACTGTTACACTCTCAGGTAAACATTTTTTTTTAAAGTAATAAATGAAAACAAGAAACAAGAGAAAATGTCATAGAACTGTCCTGGTATGATGTTGTATATAATTATATTTCTAAAGTTGTGTGCAAAAATTTATAATTGTTTATATTTTTCTTTACTATTTTTTCATTTTTTTAATCTTTGCATATTCTGTATGAATTTAAAGTTTAGCATATCAATGGCTGATGGAAAATACCCATTCTATGTTATGTCTAAGGCATTTGATATTCGGACAGATACTGATGGTAAGCTCTATAGCCCATGTTTTAGGGTAATAATAGCATTAAGCTTTTCTTCTAGAAGGTTGAAAACTTAAGTTTGCAGGCCAAAAAATTAGAGAAAAAGAAGGGCTACAAGGATATCCAACATTTTGGTCCTAACTCTTCAAGATCGGTGAGGACTCAGCACATAAGAGAACATGTACTATATAATATCCTGTAACTCAGTGATGTCCCAAATTTTCTGATCAAGATTGTGGTGCCACAGAGGAAAGTAATCGATGATGTAGAATGTGCCTGAAACATTCTCTCAGGCTTTCACAGAGTGCAAATTAGTTAAGCAGTGGTGGAGACTCATCCACACAGGTGACACAAAAGATTACAAACTGCAGTACAGGGTTTCAGGATAAATCCTGAGGAGATTTGACTGACCTTTTATGATACAAAAGTTACATTTTTCGCTATATAGGTCTTGCTTTATCTTTGTCTTAACCATCCAGCAGAAAAGTATAAAAACAAGATATAAAAAGTAAAGCCATATTACATATTCTGAGCTGTAAATGGCTCAAGTCAACAACTTCTGATATTGCCAGTCATGCAGATAACTCATCACAATTATAGGCTACTGGAGTACTTTGGATTATTTTGCTGAATTCATGCACCTACAATATATGAATGACAATGGAATGCCCATCTGACAAAAGTAAACAAAAAGGGGATATAAATGAAGGACCATTTTGTAGTGGAATATATATATATATATATATATATATATATATATATATATATATATATATATATATATAACTTACAAAATGGATATACAAAATTGAATAGATATACAGCTATTTTCTCTTAGTTCAATGAGAAGAAAATTTGAACCAATAGTGTTTAGGCAAGATATCATGTGTCTATCTTGCACTATGAATAGCTACTACAAAGACAACAATATGAAATGTATTAATTATTGTAACTATACTACTAACCTGCTTTGAAACTGTGTCATTACTACTTCTTAATAAAATTAACATAAGAAGTACAAAATTTAGTCTTTTTTTTAAATGTTTCTCATAATGTAAGTTGTATATCTACATAAATCTTTCTGCCTAGTACTAGTCACTAGTACGTATTGCCTAAAACACTGGCATTCAATACGTATTCAATAAATACTTGTTGACAATGTTTCATTTAATAAAACTTGATTTAATGAAATTTATGTAAGTTTATGTAAAACTAACCATTTTAGGTTAGGGCAATGACTTTACGCACAAGTGTCATAAAGAGAATTATTTTCAGTTGTGCCCTATGGGAAACCATATAAACTATTTAATAAATACCATTGATGGTATGGCCACATAACTCAGAGGATTAAAGTGCTTGCATAAGCAGACACAGGAGCTGGGGGATTCAAGCCCCCAGCCTGCCTGCTGTCTCCACATCTGGTGTAAACTGAGATGGGGATTTAGACTGGGCATGGTGGCACACACCTGTAATCCCGGCACTTGGGAGGCTGAAGAAAAGAGGATCACTAAGTGTCTGATCTGCATATTGAGACCCTATAAACCCTGTAGACCTTATACTAAATACATTTTTTTTAAAAAATTGAGATTTGTACTGTATTTAAAGCTTTAAAAATCTACAGGATTTTTTTTTTATGTATTTGGTTGTTACAGGGTCTCACTACACAGCTCAAACTCTTTTTGATCCTCCTGCTTTCAGCTTCCCCAGAACTGGGATTACAGACATGTGCCACCATGCCTGGACTCTGTGACCCACTCAGCGCAACCTTGGGACGGGCCTAGCATGGATGTGGGTCTGGGGATTGAACCACAGTCCATGCGCTCACCAAAGCTTGCCTAAGCAGACACTTTAGTTCACTGAGCTATCTCTCTGGGTCCAAAATCTAGTTTTTAAGTGATTAAGAGGTTGTAGGGCTGGGTTGATAGCTCATGGTCTAAGCACCTGTGTGGCAAGCCCAAAGACCCACGTTTGATCCCAGTTAGCGCATGGCTGTGCCAGCTCTAGAACCCCAGGCACACCATGCTGGCCCCAAAGTGATATGGTGGCACACCTATAATCTCAGCTTTAGGGAAGCTAAGGAGGATCCTCCCAGCTTTAGGAGTATCACTATGAATCCAAACTGTAGTGAGACCCTGTATCCAATAAATAACTTTTTTTTAAAAAGTTCTTAAAAGAGAAATAAAAATGTGTTTGCAGTTTTCTCTTTCTGTGTTTTGTGAAGAAGCTGGTATCCCAATAATCCTTTACTTGAGAAAACTCCAAACATGGAACATCTGATAGAATCATTAAGAAATAATTAAAATTGTCAACAAAGTGAAAAGACAACCCACAAATTTTGAAAAAATTCTAAGTAATAAGCAATCAGACAAGGGTCTGCTGTCTAGAATATATAAAGAACTAAGATATAACAGGGCCCTCAAATTTAAAGACCCAATTCAGAAATGGGCATCTGAGATGAATACATACTTCTCAGAGGACGAAATTAAAGAAGCTCATAAATATATGAAAAAATGCTCCACATCGCTAGCCATCCGCGAAATGCAAATAAAAACAACACTGAGATACCATCTCACTCCAGAAAGAATGGCTATCATAAGGAAATCAACCAACAACAAATGTTGGAGAGGTTGTGGGAAAAAGGGAACACTTCTCCACTGCTGGTGGGAATGTAGAATAGTACAACCATTGTGGAGATCAGTGTGGAGACTCCTCAAAAGAGCAGGATTGGAAATCCCATTCAAGCCAGCTACCCCCTTACTGGGAATTTTCCCAGAGGAACTGAAAACATTTTATCATAGTGATATATGTGTACCTATGTTTATAGCAGCACAATGTGTGACAGCAAAATCTTGGAACCAACCAAGATGTCCATCACATGAGGAATGGTTGAAAAAGATGTGGTATTTCTATATAATGGAATATTACCCAGCTATAAAGAGTGATAACCTTGAAGCATTTATATTGAAGTGGATACCACTTGAACATATACTCGTAAGTGAAATAAACCAGACATACATGTGCAAATATCATATAGTCTCCCTAGTATAAGAAGTCAAAAGAAGAAATACAAATAGAAATGTACAATAACAGCTAAAAATAATTTAGTCAGATAGGGCAAACTGAACGGCATTTGCTGCAGGGTACTAATCAGCTTTTCTTCTGGATGATTAACAACCTAAGTTCACAGATCAAAAAATTGGAGAAATAGAAGAGCTGCAAGGCCAGCCAACATTTTGGCCCTATCCTTTCAAGGTCAGCAAAGACTCAGGACATAGGAGAACCTGTACTGTAACATCATGGAACTCAGTTGTGCCCCAAATTTTCTGACCAAGGAGATTATGGAGTCACAGAGGAAAAGAGATTGATGATCTATAGTGTGCCTGGGGAGAGTCACATGGAGAGAAAACTTTCTCTCAGGCTCTCACACAGAGTAAACTGTTCAAGCATTGGCTGTAACTCATCCGTGACACAGACAAAGAATCTACAGAGTAAGGTACAGGATTACAAGATAAACCCTGAGTGGACTTCGCAGACCTCATTAGAGGTATACATCTTTTGGTATATAGTTCTTGCTCTATGTCAGTCTTAACCATCCAGCAGAAAAGTATAAAAATGAGGTATATGATGCAGGGCCATAATAATAAGCTGAGCTGTACATGGCTATAGTCAACAACTTCTTCAGATAACTCACTATTGTTATGGAATGCTGGACTGTGTTGGATTGTGTCACCGAGTTCAAGCACCTAAATTGGTTTAATGACAATGGAGTGCCCATCTTTGGCAGGTATAGACAAAAAAAGGGCTATACAAAGGTAGAATCATGATGTGTGTGTATAAACAGAAGAGTTATGATAAATATGCTGTGCTTCTGCATAATTCTATGAGAAGCAAGAGTTGCACTAATAGTAGTTGGACAAGATATTATGTCAGCTTCTAGTACTATGGACAACCACTAGGAAAATCACAAGATAGTATTAATTATTGGATCTGTGATATAATTCAGGTATAAAAAAATAAGATAAATAAACAGCTACACTCTCTTAATTCACTGATTAGAAACATCTGCTATAATAATTTCTGTAAGTATGATATCATGTATGTACCTTCTATGGTACCAAAGCATTATGAAAAAAGTTTGCAATGTATTAATTTATCGAATCTGTCCTGTTAATTTGTCTTAAAACTGTCTCATTGCTATTTGTTGTTCAACAAAATAAATAAAAAAACAAATAATAAGACAAGCAAATATAGTACCTTAGCTAAGTTAACAGAGAGAGGATCAGGTGCAGGAAAGGAAGAGCAAGTCATGAGTTACTGCAAAGAAACATAAAGAATAATTTTGGTATAAGTGGTAAACATGCTCCTTATCTTGATGGTGATAGTTTCATGAGTGTATACACATGTCAAGCACATGAAATTATACACTTTAAATATGTGTAATTTACTGTATGTTAATTGTATTTCAAGTTACTTTAAAAAATGAACACTAAGCTGGACCTAGTGAGACATACATATTATCCCAGCAGTCTGAGAGGCTAGGACCAAGGACCTCAGGTTGAAGCCCAGCCTGGGCAATTTTAGCAAGACCTTGTCTTAAAATTTAAAAAGAAAAAATTAACGGGCTCAATCTTTAATACAGCAAAGGAAACAATGGAGCACTAAATTTGCATAACAGCCTAGTCATCCTGGGTTTGCATTACTCAAATGGAGCAAAGATCCAAAGACAAATTCCCACACAGCATTGTTACCCATTTGGTTGGTTCTAAATGCCTCTATTTTTTATTCCAATCCTGAAAAAGAATCTTAGTTCGTTCTTGTATTCCATTTTAATCATTCATACAATGAATGACCTTGGAAATGCCAATCATCCTATTTTTATCTCTCACTCCTGAAACCATGTTCCTACTTTAAAAAAATTTATCTCCTGGGAGGTAAATCTTACCTCTTAAGCTTCAGTTGTTATTTCAAAATGTTTAATGATCCTTAAGAATTATCTTGAAGGTAAATATAAAAGAATGTAATAGTATAGCTGGTATACTAGGAAGCTTCTCATTAATACAAAATATATGTGAAGAAACTAACAAGTTTGTTTAGCTCATAGATGGGGAGGACCAAAGGCACAGAACCTACACTGGCTCAATTCTGGTCAGTGCAGTGGATGTTGGCATATCATAGTGGGAGTGCTTGTAAGAGCAGAATGGTCATATCTTCAGTTGAGAAGTGGAAAAAAAGAAAGATTGAAGTGCCACACTCTCCTTTGGAGACATCCCGTAAGGGTTTCCCATAAGGCCCCACCTCATAAAGATCCATAGCACCAGCCAATATTACTATGGGGACCAAACCTTTCAGCGCCACTCAACATCCAAGCCATAGCACTAGATATAAAAGAAACGCAATCAATGTGATTCTCCTCTTTCTGCTATTGTTTAAAGTGTTTGCTCTAAGCTACTGAGTGTGAGCTTTGGAAACTCTAGCAAAAGCCTCAGGAATAGACTAAATGAGGTTCTTAGGTGGTGAGTCTCAGGCTTGACTACACATTAGAAACAAAAGTGGAGACTGAAAAAGCAAAACACACAAATGATACTTGAATTTTGACTCTGGAAAGTTTGATTGAATTGATAAAAATCCCAGCTGGGCCCAGGGGTATTTAAAATCTTCCCAAGCAATGTTGGGGCATAGGCTCAGATTTTAACATTCACTGAATCACCAGGGATCTTGCTGAAATTCAGATTCTGATTTAGCATGTATGGGATGAGGTCTGAGAATCTGCATTTCTAATACACTCCCAACTGATGCTGATGTTGATCCTGAGATGTTAACCTTGAAAAGCTAAACCACAGAGAACATCAGAGTCATGTAGAGGTATTTTTAGAGCTGAAGATTTCTAGGTCTTCCTCTGAAATGTGTCCCATGTCCTGCACTTCTTTATATGTGTCTGATGTACTTCCTTTATAGAGAACCATGGATAACATTGTCTCAAAGAAGCTATGTGACCTCTGTCCTGGTGTAACTTTCTCCCAGAAAAGTTCATTAGTCAAAGAAACATATTTTCAATGCGAACATTTTCTGGTGTGTAGGTCCCTAGTGCTGATTAGGGATTGCAATCTGCAGTGTGAATGGAGCGTGACAGTTTCATTAACACACGGCTCAGAACCTCATATGGAGCAGCCTGTGTGATGAATGGGGTCTTGGGTTCTATTTGAAGCATTATCACATAATATATCAGTTTTATGTCAAATGAAATGATGGTTTTATGGCTTTTCCATTCAATTTGACAGGCCCCTTGTCACAGTCTCTTTGTAATATTACTAGAGGGTATCTTTTGATGGTGATGATATACTGATTTATAAATTCTAATTCATGCATCAGCCACACATATGTAAATCAGAAACATTTGTTTCTGGGAAAAACTGTAATTGCCATTCTATGATAATTACATGCATATTTGATGAGTATGCATTTGTCAAGACACAGATTTGAATTCATGTTTCTATATACCCAAGACCAGGCAATTAGTATCATGTGAATGAAATCATATCTCAGAGCGGGATTCTCCCAAGTGGAACCCTCAACATTTGAATTTAGTGCTCTCTTGACCTAGAGGAAGGTGGCTGTGGACTTAGCTGGAGCTGCCAGAGATTCAGCCTGAACAGAGAAGAGACGATGTGTGCTAAAAGGAAGCACTACAGACAGAAGAAAGGAAGCAGTTACTTGCTAGTATTTACCTTATTCATTCCTAAAAACATCCTGCAAGATAAGACTTAGTATTCATATCTCAAAGAAAACTAAAATAAAGATTGCCTAAGACTTGAACCTAGGTTAGTTTAACTCCAAAGCTCATGCTTTTTATCCTACACATTAGTGTTATCACAAAAGTATCTGCAAGTGAATGCATGTCCCCAAGATGCCAGTTTTGCAGACTACACTATGATTTTCAGCAACTGCACCCATCAACAGCCTCCTGGGCCCAGCACTGAATCTGTAAACACATAGTATCAGAAGGACTGAAGTTATGGCTTAGAAGGTTAAAAAGAAATATTAAATAAAAACCCATCAATTGATCAATGAAAGTGTCATGTATTATTATGTTCTTGAATGAAATAAAATAAACTTTGAAACTTCATAGGAATGGTTCACAGCAAGAATAAGATAAATTTAATGGCAATATTTTTATTATTCAAGTATTTGTAATGTTTGCAAGAGACTGGTAGTAATTAACTTATGAAAAACTTGACTTTCAAACTTTGAAAGTCACTTTCACAAATATTGTGTGGTTCTCACAGCATTGGAAGTTTTATTATTTTAGGTAGAAAATCATAATTCGTATGTTCCTAAGTTTAGATTCCACCCTCAGAAATGGTCATACAGCTAGTAATAGGAAGACAAGTCTCTAAGATCCATGTTTAAAGAAAGCTATTTTTATGCTTTCCTAAATCCCCATATCAAAAAAAAAATTTACTCCAATAATTTCAGTTGTAAATATATTCTCTAGACTGGACTTCCCAAAATATTTGAAATCTACTATTTCCTCTGAACTAAATATATTTATTTTCCACTTGTCCTATCTAAATATAAAATCAAAGATGAGTATTCAGTAGGCAGAAGAAAGTATATCATGTAAACATGATACCCCATCAAAACTAAACAAAAAACCTATAGGTCTAGATTCTACTAATAGATGGAGGAGAACAAAGGCAAGATATAGCACAGAAAATGGGGTAGGATTCTGAGAATTTCTTGATTTGAAAAATAGTGCTTTTATATTTAAGTGGCAATGGAATACCCATCTCTGACAAAACTAAACAAAAAAAGGGATATAAATGAAGGACCATTTTGTTTCTGTACATACAAAATAGTTAGGACAGATATATAGCTACTTCCTCTTAATTCAATGAGAAGAAAAATTGGTACTAGTAGTGTTTGGACAAGATACCATGTCTGCATCTTGTATTATGAATAACCACTATGAAGACAAAATATACAATGTATTAATTATTGAAACTGTCCTACTAAAATTGGTTTTGAAACTGTCTCATTGATATTTTTCCCATTAAAATTAATTTTTAAAAAACAAAGTTAGTTGGTGGTGACAGATGAAAAGAATGAGTTGAAACTGTAAAGACAGGAGGGATAATAATAAGAGCAGCAGACAAGAAAGAAAAACCTTCAGGAGAGAAGATCTGCAGTGTGGTAAGAGAAAGACTTTGTGGCTTCTCTTGGAGGTGGTACCCACATTTCAGAACTGCTGGTAACAATCTAAAATCTACTTTGATAACTAGAAACAGCTTATCATTTGTGAATATGAAGTTGTGTGAGATACCAAGTTACTACCATTCTCTTCTTGTTCAACCAAATGTATAAATAAATAATAATGTTAAATTTAACACAGACATGAATTTTCTAATTTGATCTTTATGACATTTATGAGGTGGAATATTTGCCACCATTTTAAAGATGAGGAAAGAAGCTTGGAGGGGTAAGGATACTTCCCCCAATTTCTTTTGTATACCTGCAGTTAGAACATGGGTAGTGTGTCTGCAGTGACCTGAGCACACAGCTATGAGGTTGCAAACTGACCCAAAACATATTCAGTCACTACCATGTAAATCATTTTTATTACAGACCTAAAGAACACCTCTTAGGTCAGCAAAATCTCTTGACTGGCAAAGCAACAAAGCAAACCTAGCCACATAGAAATGGCTAATAGCAAGCTGGGCGTGGTGGCGCATGCCTGTAATTCCAGCACTCGGGAGGCTGAGGCAGGAGGATTGTTGTGAGTTCGAGACCAGCCTGAGCTACAAAGTGAGCTTAAGGCCAGCCTGAACTGCAGTGAGACCCTGTCTTGAAAAGACAAAAAAAAAAAAAAAAAAGAAATGGCTAATAGAAGTAAGGCATAGTGGTAAAGTAAGCGTGAATACCTGGAATACTGGCTATGTGAAGAGATGCCCATCACAAGAATGTAATATCTACAAGGACATCTAAACACTGGAGCACCTATGTCCTTGTTACTATGTCAAGTTACTTCCTTGGGAATAACCTCTTGGGTATTTCTCTCTGCAACACTTTGCCCATCCCATTTTAACACTTTCATGACTTGTACTTTTGTGTTTATGACAGAGCTGTCATTAACTTTTTCTCCTCAGGGTCCTGTTGGCTAATTTAGGATTATACATAGTTCCCCTAAAGAAATGTTTCGTTAAATTCAAATGGAAAAATAAAAGTACATTGCTTTGAGTAATATTAAAAAAATTGATGGGCCAGGGAGATAGCTCAGTGGCATAAGCACCTGCCTGGCAAGTACAAGGTCCTGAATTAGAAAAGAAAAAGAAAAGACAAGAAAAAGTAAAAGAAAAAAAAATGAATTACTATTAAATAAAAAAGCAATACAACAAAAAACTTTTGCATTATGACTCACCCAAGTTCTTTAAAAATTTATACATTCATAACACACATAAAAACAAACATTTTCTGGCAAAACAATATATGTTTTTATTTCATTTTCTTTGGGGAGTTGGCTCTAGTTGTTCTTTAGAAAATTAACATGTCTTATTGAAGTAAAGAATATCACTAATGGACTATTAGGCTGTGTAGAGGAGGACAGCGACTGGTTCAAATGTGTTAACTGACATACTACAGTACTTATCTGGCCCCTGTTCATGGAAATCTCAGAGAGAAAAAGCATAGGTTTCAAGTGTAGAGCAAGTTAGGAGAAGGCGAAATCGGTGTTAGAAAAAAGAAGGGACATATCTGCAGGAAAGAAGCAAAGAGCTGGTGGGAGGAGCCAAATGATTTGGAAAACTTTCAAGAAACACAACCTATAGTGGTTGATACATTGTTTCAACTTGAAAAGTTAAAAGCGTAATTAAATCGGCTCAGCAATTCCACACAGTAGTGTGTGGAGGCCCCACCCTAGAGTGACTCATCACTTACAGGATATTTAAAACATTGAGAAAAGATGGAGTGTTCCATTTCCTTGGAAAAAGTCCTAACTTTGCAGTCAGTGTAGACGTCATCTTCTGGCTTCTAGTGCAGATTGTTTGGCCTCTGCTTTCTGGTGAAGACTCGTCAGCCTTCCACCACAGACCCATAGTTCTGCTGAATATGGACTTACACAAAACATTACAGTGAGCCCAAACCTTAGATTAAATTCTTCAGTTTCCAGTGTACAGACACTCCCTACACACTTCCTTATCTGACTCTGGCTGACCGTCATAAGACAATCTTATAATTTCTTACACATTTGTACATCTTGTGTTATATCTGTTCCCTAGTAAAACCCTGATGGATAAACAACCCTTCTTAATTCTTAATAGCTACAGAGATATTTCTCAAATTGTCGTTAGATATTAAAGTTAGGCCAAGGCAAGATGACCTGCTGGACTTGTAAAATATCACTGGAGTCAATTTCACATCAAAAGATTACTCATTTCTCTATATGGTTCAAACTTTACAGACAGTTATAATCTTTCTCTCTCTTTCTTTCTTTCTTTCCTTCCTTCCTCCCTTCCTTTCCTTCCTTCCTCCCTTCCTTCTTCCTTTCCTTTCCTTTCCTTTCCTTTCCTTTCCTTTCCTTTCCTTTCCTTTCCTTTCCTTTCCTTTCCTTTCCTTTCCTTTCCTTTCCTTTCCTTTCCTTTCCTTTCCTTTTTCCTTTCCTTCCTTTTTCAACAACAGGGATTGAACCCAAGCGTTTTGCAGTCCCACTGCTCCTCTATATTTTTGTGACAGATTCTGACCAAGTAGCTAAGTTGTCTAGGTGGTATCAAACTTGTAGTCTTGCCTCAACCTCTGAGAGTGCTGGGATAGCAGGCATAAGCCACCATATGCAGCCTTAACATTCTTAATTAAAATTCTAAAAGTGCTACCAATAATTTTCAAATATTTTTTATGATATTTAGATTTCTTTTTCCTCCAATTGGTTGTGTAAGACTTTTTGGTGGTGATTTCTGAGTAGAGAAACATGAAAAAGAAATAAAAGATGAAAGAAAGCAGGTAGTTCTGGATCATTATGTCACCTAGCCATTTTTCTTGTTTACTTAGAATTTCATTGCAAAATCCCCAAAACATCTGAGTTAAGAATTTTCATTTCCTTTGAAACAAAAGTCACAAGGGGTGCCAGGGAGATGCCCCAGTGGAATAAGTGTTTCCCTGGCAAGCACAAGGACCTGAGTTCAATCCCTAGTTCTGAAAAAAAAATAAATTGTTAAAAAAAAAGTCACAAGGACCATTTCAAATTTTGTTACTAAACAGAAACTCTTCATAAGAAGAGTTTGAAAATTTTTTAGAAGAGTTAACACTAATCTTAGAGGCATAAATCTAAGATCTGCTCATCTCTTGAAACTCAGTAACACCTACATGATAAGAATATAATGACAGATCTGTCAGAGATACTACAAAGTTGCCAAACCTATATTACTTCTCATACAACAGCTCATTGCAGTGATTTTGAGATCAACCACAGTAGAAAACTTCAAAAACAATGAAAGAGTTAAATTCATAATCAACACCAATTCCGTAACCCACAAATACTTTGCTTGGTGTAAAATAATTTCATATCAATCTTTATTTGCAATGACTGTCTAGTATTAAATTTTATACCTGTTATTAATAATTAACCTGTTATTAATTTATTACTTACCTAATATAATACATATTTCTATTTATATTTTTGCTGTTTTAAACTATGTAGTCTTGTTAATATTTTTTTCCTTTATGTATTTAGTACAGGGTCTCACTATGCAGCTCAGACTCACAGTGATCCTCCTGTTTTCAGCCTCTCAGGCACTGGGATTACAGGCGTTTGCACTGAGCATGCCCTAGGGGCACGGCTGGTGTGGCATATGGGACCAGGGCACTCTTGTTAATATTTTACAACTTTTGTACAAATCCCTTGTTACCTCACGAGATTTATAGATATTTGATTTCTGATTTAAAGGACATGCATTTTTTTTTTTAAAGGACTAAGATATCATGTGATCAAATTTTCATTTTAGGAAAAGCAGAATAAGTCTCATTCCTGAGAACATTATAAAAACTATTTCCTTTCACATCCATATTAACTCTAGATGATACTATGCTTTTAATCCTTGTCAGTTCAATATATGAAAATATTAATATTTCAATTTTCATCTAATTACCAGTGAGGCTAAATTCATGTTGTCAAGGCAGCTGCTTTTATATTTTTAATGATTCCTACAGCATCCATGCATGCACCTCCATGATAGATGGAGATAAATTAATTAGCATAGATCAAATGTATCATTCAGTTCAACATCATCATTTAGTTTCTGTGTGCTTAAGAGTGGAAGGTTTTCTTCTCCACAGACAACAGATGAGAAAGTGGAGAGTCTGCACCTTGTTCATCATTTCCAGCTTCCCGCTTCCTCCTGGATCTAAAAGCATGGACAGTCAATTATTAGGGGATCTCTTGGAACACAGCCAAAGACAAGGGGCAAAAGGATTACATTTACTCCTTGAGTTTGTTTGTTTGTTTTTGGCAGAAATGGGGATTGAACTCAGGCCCTTGCACTTGCCAGGGAAGCACTTATTCTATGGAGTTTTGTTTGTGCTTCTTTCCCAGTATTACCCTTTCCTGACAGTTACCTCAATTCCAGAGAAGTGAAGAAAATTGTTCAAGGCCAAAAATAATTGATGTAGAGCCAAAACTAGAACTCAGGTCTCCCTTCTTGTCACTCTTTTACTAGCTTCTGAATCTGAGTCTGAATTGGCATGATTGCTTTTTTTTTTTTTTTTACTTTAAAGGGGGGAAAACAGTGATACAGAATTTCGAAACAAGATGATTGGAAATTAACAATGGTTGTTATATTGCACATTGTTATCTTCAGTATAGTTGCTCAGATTACCAGGTACAGGCATGCAAAATTGATCGAGCAGTACAAGCACTAACTATTTATTTCAGTGAGCTAATAATATCTTAGCTAGCCTGTGTATATATGCATAACATTTTTGGAATATTTATTCTTATATCTGAACCTACCCTTGATTATCTACTTCAACTTACTGCCCTTAGTTGATCATAGTTGTCCAAATAGATTTTCTGTAATTTCAGAAAAGCAAATTTCATTCACTCTGTCACCTCTTTTCTACATTATACCTAACATGGTGGAGCAAAGGGTAGCAAACTTTCTATATATTCTTGCTTGAGTGGAGCAAATCTGTGTTAAGCTTCCTACTAGAGTTCTTACCCCTTTCAGGATTAAACCCAGCACAACTCTTCTATATTCTATATAGTTGCATTTTAGTATTTTAAAATGCACGTCCTTTAATTTAGTAGTCTCATTTCTATAAATCTCTTGAGGAAACATATCTTTGTACAGGAGTTTTAAAATATTAAGAAGTCCGGGGGCTGGAGAGATAGCTCAGCAGTCTAGGTGCCTGGCTGACAAGTATAAGCACTTAGATTTAATCGCTGATATCACATGCCATGCTGACCCTGGCACATGCCTGTAATCCCAGTGCTGGGGAAGCTGAGACAGGAACATCACTATGAGTTTGAGCTGCATAGACCCTGTACTAAATAAATAAAAGGTTAAAACATTTAATATTAGCAGGAAGGCATTATTTAAAGTAGTAAAAATGGGCCTACCAGATAGCTCAGTGGATTAAAGCACCTGCTTAGGAAGATGAAAGGATCCCTAGTGTGCCATGCCGGTCCCAGCACTGGGATGCTCTGAGATGATGATTGAGACTGGGCATGGTGGTGCACGCCTGTAATCCCAGTGCATGGGAGGCTGAAAACAGTAGAAACACTATGAGTCCAATCTGTGTAATGAGACCCTATAGACCCTGTATTAAATACATTTAAAAAATTATAAATGCAAACATATATTAATATCTTAGTTGAGTAAGAACAGGTATGAAATTCAATACCATATAGCCATTGCAAATGAAAATGGATATTAAATTGTACACTATTCGAGGTATCTGAGGGTTATAAAATGGTGATAATTATAAATTTAGCTCTTAATTGTTTTGGAATACTTGTGCCTATATTAACTATGTAGCATTCTTTATAATTAGAACATCAGGAAATTGTTATATGTGGCACTTTATCTTGCTTTTTCAAGAACATGTTTTCTCTCTGTGTGTGTTTCTGTCTGTCTCTGCCTCTGTCTCTCTGTCTCTGTCTCTCTCTCTCTTTCCCCTCCCCTCTCCAGCTGAGGCACTTCTTTAATAGGTAATTTGAAGCATACTCCTTTTCTCAGAGCTTCATTTCATGAGTTTTTGCTTGTTTCACTTTGCTTTTTATTATTTTGTTTTTGTATTTTTGAGACAGGGTCTCACTATGTAGTTCAGGCTGGCCTAGAGCTCACTTGTAGTCCTAAATGGCCTCAAACTCATGATGATCCTCCTGCCACAGTCTCCTGAGTGATGAAAGGCATGAGCCACCACATCAGACACATTTTGGTTTTTTATCTTTTTAACATCATTAAGATTTAAAGTGTTTCTCCCCAGTTTGGGCACCTGGAAGGCCCTTCATAACCTGTGCTCTGCATTTTTTGGTACCAGGAAAAAAATTCAGAGCCTTGCGCTTGCCAGGCAGGTGCTGGACCACTGAACTACATCTCTAGCCCAAGTGTTTCTCCTTAGAAGAACAAATGATTAAATGACAAAATCTCAGTCCCTTAGTCAATAACTAGGGAGTTTAATCTAAGCTAAGAAAAAAAATTCTACTTTAATCAACACTAATACTCAACTGTGATTTTCTTCTGATGCTATAAAAACCTACATTTAAACCATCATAAAATATTAAATTTTTGAAGGTGAAAATATAAAGCAAATTGTTACCAGTGAGGAATAATTTTTTTTAAATCCTGCTAACCACAGTTGCTTTCCCCAGGGAAAAAAAAAATAAATACCATCCCTTTAAAACCACAAAAAGCCACTAAAACAAACTGTGACCAGAGAACATTCTGTCTGAATTATACCTCTGAGATGTCATCAGAATACCTGGAATTGATTTAGAGTGGTCACTGCTTCTTCAGCAGTCTTCATTATCAATGTTAATTCCGGAATGTCTGCTATACACAGGGCTTAAGCAGATAAATAACACCATCATTCTGCAGCTTTCATGCTCAGGTATAAGTCCCACTTGAGGGGAGCTTAGATTTATGGGAGAGGTAATTTAGAATTCTAGACCCATAAGTTAATACTTCACAAATGTCTTCTTTATCTCTTCGAAAATGATAAATGGACAAATAGTTGGCGAAGCTCCTTACCTTCTTCCTAGGCCTCTCTGCATGTGATAAGGGCTTTATTCTGTCAGATTCATAACTGTTTGCAGTAGAGAAGTGATTTGGTGTGGACAAGAAATAGGAGATTAACATCAATGCCAAAGCAATATTTTTAAAATGCCATCTTTAGAGATAAATAATAACATTGAGCACTTACTAGGTACATGGCCCTTAATCCTTTGGGAGATCTTGTGTAAAATATATTTTAATTACATAGCAATTAAAACCAATATTACCTGATGGCTTACATATACACTTATCTGCTTCATTTTTACCAGCTCTATGAAGTCTGTATTACTATTGTTCCTACTCACAGATAAAGTGACTGCGGTTCTTCCAGAAGGAACTCAGGACTTGTGTTTTCCAGACAGATTAAAGTGCTTGAAAGAGGTTTCCTACCAACTGAGGGGACTTCCCTCAAGGACAAGGTTTTAAACAACTTTCCGTGAGTATCTTTAGAAGATTTCAGGGAGCCTGCTCGAGGGACTTGGAAGATGAGTGTTCCGTATTTCCTGAAGACTAGGGGAAAGTGGAGAGGATTACCAGTTACATTGAACTCACCCCTATTCCAAGATCTACATAATTTCTGTTGTTGAAAAAATCCACTGAACCTGAAAGAAGTATTACTAGTTTTGGTGAAAATGCAAAGGAGTCTGGAAATGAACTTAATAAGGTTTTTTCTTCAGAAGAACAAGCTTCCATCCCATATGTGTTGAATACAGCATCTAACAAAGAACTTAAAGCCTTTAAATTGCTTCGTCGAAGAAAGTCCATCAATATTATAGAGCACTGAGAAAATTATGGGCCATTTCAGAATTTGGAGAGCTTAAGTAATGTGCCTTTATTTCCGTATAAAACTATCATTCAAGTTTGTAACTCAATTCTTTGTCCAGAAACTGGACAGAAAAAAAGAAAGTTGCCAGAAAGCCGACAGTTGAGAAATCTCATCAAACCAAACATAGAGAAAAACAAGAATTGCATGGGCTCACCTTGATTGTACATGGGCAGTGCTGGACTGGAAGTACAGTGACTGTTGGAAATTAAGGAGTAAAACAAATGTGTCATCAGTTTAGAAGAGATTTCTTCAGTCATTTCAAAGATGCCAAAAGCAGATTTCTATGTTTTGGAGAAGACAGCACTTTGATGCAGAACTCAACTCTGTTTCCCATTCTGTTACACTTTCGCATCACAGAAGCCAGGCTGTATGCCTTACTAAACGCAACTTTTACCCAGAATGACCAATATCAGGTACTTAGCATAAGTTGAAATGCAGTGGGGAAGCACTTTGAGCTGATGATTGGTGACTCTCAGACTAGTGGAAAAGAACTAGTCAAGCAGTTCATATGATACTCTGTGCTGAAGGCGGAGCCTCGGGTATTCTTCCCAAGGGATAATGCAGTGCAATATATAGAGAGATTTTTATCTAACTCACACAGAATAGAAGAGTTATATGATTCATTTCTACAAGCTGTTGCTTTCCATGAACTAGCAATTTTTGACACTGGGCCTTAGAATTCTGAATTAATGTGATTCCTCTAATGTTACATTTATAAACTGAAATTGTCATACCAGCTGATCTGAGGAGGAAAAAAAATATTTTGAATATATTTTATATTTTTAAAGTTAGATGTGGCTGAGAAATAGTTTATACAATAATACAAGACCAAATGAATAAATATTTTAAGAATCTATGATTTTTAGTTTTAAGTGTTAAAACAGTAAGGATGTCCCCAAAACTAAAATAAGAAACAAAGTTATCTCCCTTTTAAAGCAAATATTGGGCAACACATTTAGGACCCCTTCTATCTTGTCAGAAGCTATTCCTATTTCCCATAGCTTTTTTCATAATAAATTTCCCTACTCTTAAAAAAAAGTAAACATCTGTACTGAAGATCTGCATTAATCTCATATTGTTAGAACAGGGAATAAGTTTTTTTTTTTTTTTCTTTCTGGGTGGCATTTATAAAATAAAGCTAAAGACAACTGGTTTAAAAAAAAAGATTTCAGTCATCAGGAAATGGCTATAAATGTTAGTTTTATGGACACAAATTCATCATTCATGCAGCCAGGGATTTGTTTGGAATCTTCCACAGAGTCTGTCACTGCTCCCTACTCATGACAAGTAACTAAGTCAGTAATTTTATTTTTTCTTCACAGATTCAAGGACGAAGATAAGCTCTTGCCTGGTGGCACACACCTGTAGTCCCAACACTGGAAGGGCTGAGGCAGTAGGATCTATGTGAGTTTTAGACCACCATGGGATACAAAGTGAGTTCAAGGTCAGCCTGAACTGCATTGTGAGACTAGGTCTCAAAAAGACAAAAAAAAAGTGGGGTAGGGGGCAAGGATAAAAATTTATATGGGTTCTAACAACATTTTCATGGGCTGGTCAAATAGCTCAGTGGAATAAAATGTGTGCAATCAGGTGCAGGGGCCAGGGGTTCAATCCCCGGGCCTGCCATGCTGGCCCCGCCCCTAGGGCATGTTGAGAATGTGACTGAGCTGGGCATGGTACCTATAATCCCAGCACTTGGCAGGCTGTAAACAGGAGAATCATTATGAGTCTGATCTACTAGTGAGACCCTGAACACACTGCAGACCCTTCCCTAAAGTACACAAAAATTGTTTTTTTCATAACAGAGAACTTAAAAAGTCCCTTTTAAAAACATTTATGAATATCCCTGATAATATATGGAAATCCAGCATGATTTCACAAGGGTGATACCTGGTCATTTTACAGGCAGAAAAAATGGACTAGTGTACCAGGAGACTTTTCCAATGTCTTACTTTTCTTGTTGCTAAGACAAATTACTTGACACAAAAGAAAAGGGAGGAAAGCTTTATAGCTTACAGATTGTAAAGGTTTTAATCCATAATCAGCTGTTTCCAAGGCAGAGTGGCTTCACAGAGGAGAGAAGTTCATTGTGGACTAATGATGGCTAAAGTAACAGGAGAGGAGACAAATTCTTTCTGTCCCTTATATTCTAAACAAGCTGGTCACCCTAGTGTAGGCATAGTACTCACACCCTTACTCTTAGTCAGAAATATATCAATCTAATTGGTGGACTGACTCACAAATCACGAAGTTTTAATCCCAGAATCATACACTCTAGATTCAACTATTTCTGAAAAGGCTGTATGACTATATGAAGCATTGGTAGATATTTAGAAACAAAGCATAAATTCTATACCTGTCCCCCCCAAGACTCACATATATTCATTTGCATAAAAGATATTTAGTCTGTCTCTAAGAGTTCCCAAACTCAACATTTTCAATATTGCTGAAAGGTCTAGATCTAAAGTCTACTCTGAGATTGAAGGAAAACTCTTAGCTGCAAGCCCTTATACAAATGAAAAGAAAGTTAAATGCTCCATAACATAAACATTACCATTCTAAAAGGTATAAATAGAAAGATTCAAAAGAATGGGATCAAATCAAATCCAAAATACAACACTGCAACCATTAAGTCCTGTGGTTCCATGTGCAGCATCCATGGAAATCTGTGAAAAAAATGTGAACTCCAGTGGGCTTAGATGGCTTGAGCCCTGGTGCACTCCTGGTGGTTGTACCTCCCATGGCTTCTTTATGAGGCCTGAATTGCCCTCCTTATACTGCTCATCATATGAGATATATTCCTGGATTTTTCAAACTTCTGGCAAAGCTACTGCACCTTCAGCTTCCTACTTACAGCTTCACACACTGCCCTTTCAGGGGCACACTTTCTGGCCTTCCAGGACTTCTGAAATCTGGGTGGAAGCCTGCCTTTCCCCACAACGCTTGAATTCAGAATACACATAAAACCAGCACTATGTGAATAATGCTGGGGTCTTCCATTAGGTGAAGCAGTAGCCAGACTTCCTGTTCTTTTGGATTGGGTGTAGGGGTTGAGTGTCTATGAGTCAAATCCCGTAGAACAACTTCCCTAGACATCAGCCATTCCATAACATAGTGAACAGGAGCTGTCATCTTAAAGTCTTTTGCTGTTGCAACTCTGAAGCTGCAAGAGATAGAGTTCTGCTGCTTTCTGTGATGCTCTTAAGTCATCTTTTCTTTTCTCTTGTTTCTTCTCAACAGTCAAGTTCTCCTTTACTCTACCTTTGTACTCCGTGGATTCACAATGTTTTATACCATTTTTCTGGACCCTTTGTTCTTGATTTTCAACATAAAGCTGGCTAAAAGCCCCCAATAGTAACCATGCCATTGCCTCAACATTTGACTACCTTGAAATTTCTTTTACAAGCTTAATTAGTCCACTACCTTTAATCTCAATCTCAGGCCAAGTCAATGAACACAGTAAAAAATGCAAATAAACTTTCTTCCAAGCCAAAAACTACATCATCTGGAGTCTAGCAGCCAATGCAGTCCTTCTCAGTATGAAGTTCCTGAGCCCAATCTTTATCGGCTTTCTGTTCTTCTGAGCTCTAATCAGAATCTCCTATACAGAACAGTCTAAGGAACAGGCTCTACTTTTTAAGTCTTCTCCTCCAAACCTTTCCAAACTCCCCAAAAGCCAGCCCAAAGGCTCCTGATCAGGTATAGTTATAGCATTGTTCCCTCTTCTAGAGGTTTTTAAGCCATAAACAGCTGACTCCAATACATAATGAGTGGCTTCACAAAAAACAGTTCATGGTGGGCAAAAGAAAGCAAAAACAGAAGAGACATGGCTTTTTCTATTCCTTATACACAAACTTTCCACCCTAGGCCAGGTATAATACTCACACCATGACTCCTAGCCAAAAGTATGCCAAACCAATCAATTAGCTTACTAATCACACACCCTGTAGTGGTTGATATCTTATGTCAACTTGACATTCTAAAAGCTTAACTAAATTGGCTCAGCAATTCTACACCATAGGGCATGGAGGTCCCTCCCTATGGTGTGGGTGGCCCACCCTAGAGTGACTCAGCACTTAAAGGATATAAAAAGGAATTGAAGAAGAATGGAGTGTTCCATTTCCTCAGAGGAGCTCTGGTCTTTGCTGTCAATATGGAAGGAAGGGAGAGAGGCTTCCTAGAAGTGGCAGCTGCTGCTAATCAATCCCTTTTGCTTTTTGCTGTTTTCTGCTACCATGAACTGCTGCTCTCTGCCAAGTGCCATTCTGCCTCGGAGCCAGCTGAGTATGGAATGAAGTACGAACTGAAACGTCCACTAACTGTGAGCTAAATAAACCTTTCCTTCCTTAATTTTGGATGTCAGGTATTTTGTCCAAGCAACAAAATACCTGACATGCCCCTAATCCAAATATCATACACAATAAGAGTTAGATTCACATACCTCTGAAAAAGCCCTGTAACTGCATAAGATTTTAAGGATATATCTGGATCCAAACGATAAAACCCAGGAGGCCCTGTGTATGCTATAGTATATCTTAGTATTTCCAATAATTGAGTAAATTATTTTTTTATTTTTTAAAGAATACAAAATAATGATAAAAAACAGCATTAGAAAATACAAGATTACACTAAACGAAGTAATAGGAATTCAATAATGGTTTCAGTGTTACATGATGCTATCTTCAAATTAGTTGTTCAGATTATCAAATTTGAATGTGTGTGATTCTTTTAAAGAAAAAAACCAAACAAACAATGAAAAAGCATTTATAAGAAATTCAAAAGAGGAAGAAAAAATTCAGAATATAAAATATTTTAAGAAGGTCGGGGAGATGGCTCAGTAGAATAAACACTTCCCTGGCAAGCACAAGGGCCTGAGTTCAATCACCAGTTAAACACACACACACACATAAACACATACACACACACACAAAATAAATAAATAAATAAATAAATAAATAAATAAATTTTAAGCATTAACTGCTCCTTTCAATGGACCAGCAGAAATCAATATGCAATTACCCAAACTTTTCTGCATATATACCTAAATATATCTTTTTCTCTTTCTTCTTTCATTTGTCCTTTTCCTGATCCTAGGTTTACTTCCCACTGAACAATTTTTGTCCCTTTCACAGTATCTGTTGTACCTTTTAGATTTTCATTACTATTTCAAGTTCTCACACTAGCAAGATAATCTGATGTTTGCACATGTGGATCTGATTTATTTCTCTTACAAATATAGTCTCTAGCTGCATCCATTTATCTAAAAAACCGTCAAATTTA
>PVKA01005050.1:39490-93832 GCA_004027165.1 Ctenomys sociabilis
TTTTTTTTTTTTTTTTTTTTTTTTTTTTTTTTTTTTTTTTTTTTTTTTTTTTTTTTTTTTTTTTTTTTTTTTTTTTTTTTTTTTTTTTTTTTTTTTTTTTTTTTGTCTTTTTGAGACAGGGTCTCACTATGCAGTTCAGGCTGGCCTTAAGCTCACTTTGTAGCTCAGGCTGGTCTCGAACTCACAACAATCCTCCTGCTGAATAATACTCCATTTTGTAAAAAAAAAAAAAGCCATACCTTTTTTTATCTGTTCCTCAGTTGATGGGCATTTGTATTGTTTCCAAGATTTAGCTATGACAAATTGTGCTGCTATGAACATGAGTGCACACATATTGCCGTGGTATGACGATTTCAGTTCCTTTGGAAAAATGGCTAGCCGAGAAATAACTGGCCTGAATGGGACCTCCAATGCTAGCTTTTTGATGGATCCTATACTGATTTCCATAGTGGTTTTACTAGCCTCCACTCTCACCAACAGTCGGAGGAGGGTTTCTTTTCCTCCACAGCCTCTCCAGTTTGTTATTGGTTGACTTATTTATGACAGCCATTCTTTCTGGAGTAAGACGGAAACTCAGTGCCATTTTAATTCGCATCTCTTGGATGACCAATGACGTTGAACATTATTTCATTTATTTGTTTGCCATTTGTATCTTCCGTTTGTGAAGTCTATATTTATCTCAGATGCCCCTTTTTGGATGGGGTCTTTGATCTTTGGAGGAAATGTTCTTTATATGTTCTAGATAGGAGTCTTTTGTCTGATGGACATTCTGCTATAATTGTCTCAGAATTTGTGGGTTGCCTTTTTACTCTGCTTTTGGTTTCTTTTGGTATGCAGAAATTTTTCAAAAACAAAAGATCCCAATTGTTGATTCTTTGAAGTATTTCCTGTACAGTTATATTTTTATTCATGAACTTGTTACCTACTCCTATGTGCTTAAAGTTTCTACCTACTTTCTCTTCTAGAAGATTTAGTGTTGCCGTTTTAATATTTAAATCTTTGATCCATTTTGATTGAATCTTTGTGCATAATGGTAGGCAGGGGTATATTTTAAGCATTTAATAAATTTAACAAATGGAAAGCCATTATTTCCAGCTCTATTCATTAAAGAGCCTATCTGTCTTCCAGTGACCATGCTTGGCCCTTTCTCAAAGATAAGGTAACTGAGTGTGCTTGTTCCATTGATCTGGTCCATTGATCCTCAGGTCTGGTTTTTTGCCAGTACTGTGCTAATTTCATCACAGTAGCTTTGTGGTATAATTTCAGGTCAGGGATTGCGATACATTCTGCCTTTGCTTTGCTACCCAGGATTGCTTTTGCTATTCCAGGTCTCTTCTGGTTCCAGATAAATTTTAGGAATGTTTTTCCTAGATCTGAGAGGTATACTAATGGTACTTTAATTGGGATTGTATTGAATCTGTATAACAATTTTGCAAGTATGGCCATTTTCACATTGTTCTTCCTATCCAGGAGCATGGAATATTTTTCTGTCTTCTGAAATCCTCTTTGATCCCTTTTTTCAAAGTACCATAATTTTCACTGTTCAAGTTTTTTACTTCCTTTGTGAGATTGATTCCTAAGTATTTCATTTTGTGGTGTTATTGTGAAAAGCGTGATTTTCATAATTTCTCTCTCAGTGCATTCATTGTATGTGCATAGAAATGCTACTGATTTTTGAGTGTTGGTTTGTATCCTACTGAATTTCATTATAAAATTTACATTTCTCTTAGTGGAGCTTTGAGTCTTCTATGTACAGTATGATGTCATCTACAAATAATGATAATTTCACTTCTCTGTTTCCAGTCGTTATCCCTTTTATTTCTTTCTCTTGGTTGATTGCTCTGTCTTGTGTTTCCAGAACAATATTGAATAGAAGTGGTGACAGTGGAGTTCCTTCTCATGTTCCTGATTTTAAGGTGAAGGCTTTCAGTTTTTGTCCATTAAATACAACATTGGCTGCTGGTTTGTGGAAGGTGGATTTTATCAGGCCATCTATTCTGATTTTCTGTAGTGTTTTTATCATGAATGAGTGTTTGACTTTGTCAAAAGCTTTTTATGCATCTATTGAGATAATCATGTAATTCTGATCTTTAGTTCTGCTGATGTGGTGTGTTATATTTATGGTTTTGCATATATTAAACCATCCATATATTCCTGGGATGAATCCTACTTTTCTGTTTTTCTATTGTCATAATGTATAATGTTCTTGATAATTTGATGCACCCTGTTTGCTAGTATTTTATTGAGGATTTTTGCATCTATGTTCATTAGGGAGATTAGTCTGTTGTTCATTTCTTTGGTTGGGTCCTTCTCTGATTTTGGTAACAGAGTAATACTTGCCTCTGTGAATGATTTTGAGAAATTGTTTCCCTTTCAATTTCATTGAAGAAGTGCATTCATTGTATGTGCATAGAAACTCTTCTCACAAACTCTGAGAAGAGTTGCCATTAGTTCTTTCCTGAATTTCTTGTAGAACTCATCTGTGAGCCCATCAGGTTCTGGTCTTTGTTTTGTTGGCATTTTAAATTTACAGTTTCAATTTCATTTGCTGATATTGGGCTATTCAAAATGTTTATATCTTCTTGATTTAGGTTCAGTAGATCTTGTATACCTAGGAATCTGTCCATTTCTTCCATATTTTCCAATCTGTGAGAGTAAAGATTTTGAAAATATGTACTGATAATCTTTGGAGTTTCTATAGGGCCTGTAGTGATTTCACCCTTTTCATTCCTCATTGCATGAATTTGAATTTTTTCTTTCATTTTTTAGTGAGATTCACTAGAGGTTATTTATTTTATTTATTCTTTTAAAAAAAGTCTTTTACTCACTAATTCTTTGTGTTTTTCCTTCATTTCTATTACATTTACTTCTGCTCTGATATTTATAATTTCCTGCCTTCTTTGTGCTTTGGACTTGACTTACTCTTCTTTTTCTAGGAGTTTTAAATGCAGCATAAAACTATTTATTTGGGCTTGTTCTGTTTCCCTGCTGTGATAATTTATCACTATACATTTTCCTCTTAAGACAGCTTTCAGATGAGATTGGGCACGTTCAGGGTGGTATGGTCGTAGACTTGACAGCTTTCATTGCATCCCACAGATTCTAATAAGTTGTATCTGTATTTTTGTTAATTTGTAAATATTTGTTAGCTCCTTTAATTTCATCCATGACCCATTGACAATTCAAGAAGGTATTATTTGGATTCCATGTGTTTGCAGAGTTTTTGCTGTTTTGTAATAATTTTCTGTTTCATTGCACTATAGTCGGATAGTATGCATAGGGTAGTTTCAATTCTTTTGCATTTACTTAAGCATGTCCTACATGGTAGCCCATTATCTATTTTGCAGAACGTCCCATGTGCAGCTGAGAAAAATGTATATTCTGATTGGGAAGAACACTCTATAAAGATCTACTAAGTCCATTTCTTCACAAGTTGAGTTTAGGTCTATTATTTCTTTGCTCATTTTTTCACATG
Source organism: Ctenomys sociabilis (assembly GCA_004027165.1). Lineage (NCBI taxonomy): Eukaryota > Metazoa > Chordata > Mammalia > Rodentia > Ctenomyidae > Ctenomys > Ctenomys sociabilis. The sequence goes on from PVKA01005050.1 coordinate 42,966, forward strand.
GTTAATCTATCTCTTTGTGTTAATGGGGTGTTAAAGTCCCCCAGTACAATTATGTTGTTGCTCATTAAATTTTTCATGCCTGTTATATAAATTTGTGTTATATAGTTGGGTGTTCCTACATAGGATGCATCTATGTTTGTAATTGTTATCTCATCCTCTTGCATTTTTTCCCTAAGAAGTATGTAGTGACATTATTTGTTTCTTTTAAACATACTTGGCTTGAACTTGACATTGTCAACAACCAGAATCACTACCCTTCTTCTTCTGGGCTCCTGTCATATGGAGTATTGTTTTTCATCCTTTGGCATTCAGTCTCTGAATTTCTTTTTGAGGTAACTGTTTCTTTTATGTACCATACTGTTGGATTTTGTTTCTTTATCAGTCCTGCCAGTCTGCTTCTTCTGATTGGTGAATTGAGGGCATTTGCACTGATAGTTATAACATATGTATTGTGTCTTTGTCACGTTGTTTTCCTACTATAGGATCCCTACCTTTCTCCTTTATTAATTGCTTACTCTGATTAGTTGTTCTGTTGTTTTTGAAGTTGTGGTTATCTTTGTCTCTAAAATATCTGTCATCAAAAATTAGAGAAAAAGAAGGGATCCAAGGACAACCAACATTTTGGCCCTAGACTTTTAAGAGGTCAGTGAAGACATAGGACTTGGGAGAACCTGTACTGTAACATCCTGTAACGCAGTTGTGTGCCAAATTTACTGATCGAGAAGATTATGGGGCCACAAGGAAAGTGATCAATGATGTAGAGTCACATGGAAAGAAAACATTCTCTTAGGCTTTCACAGAGAGGAAATTGGTCAAGGACTGGCAATGACTTATCCACAGGGCTGACACTGACAAAACATCTACAAACTGCATATAGGATTTCAAGGTAAATCCTGAGGGGATTTGACTGATCTTGTCAGACACAAAAGTTACATTTTTTGTTACATAGGTCTGCTTTATCTTGGTCTTAACCATCCAGTAGAAGAGTATAAAAACGAGGTATAAAAAGTAAAGCCATATTAGTATGCTGAGCTGTAAAGGGCTCAAGTCAACAACTTCTGACATTGCCAGTCCTATGGATAACCCACTACCATAATGAACTACTGGACTATATTGGATTATTTTGCTGAATTCACACACCAACAATATTTAAATGCCAATGAAATATCCATCTCTGACAAAACTAAACAAAAAAGGGAATACAAATGAAGGACCATTTTATATCTATATATACAAAACAGTTAAGATAGATATCCAGCTACTTTCTCTTAATTCAATGAGAAGAAAGATTTGTACTAATAGTATTGGGACAGAATATCATATCTGCATTTTGTACTCTGAATAACCACAACAAACACAACAATATGCAATGTATTAATTATTGAAACTGTCCTACTAATCTGTTTTGAAACTCTCATTGTTTTTTTTTTTTTTGTTGGTTTTTTTTTTTTTTTTTTTTTTTTTTTTTTTTTTTTTTTTTTTTTTTTTTTTTTTTTTTTTTTTTTGTGAAACTGAGGATTGAACTCAGGCTCTTGCGCTTGCCAGGGAAGTGCTTATTGCACTGAGCCATCTCCCCGGCCCCACTATTTATTTCTAAATAAAATTAATTTAAAAAAATCTGTCAGTACTATCTTTTTCAGATGTGGGGATTGAACCTGATCAGGACCTAGTGCTTGCTAGGGAAACACCTATTCTACTGAGCTATCTCTTGAGCCCTGCTGTCAGTACTTTTTGTTGGGCTGGTTTGGTTGTCATGAATTTCTTTGGTTGTTCTTTGCCATGGAAATATCTAATCTCTCCATTAAATTTGATAGATAGTTTTGTAGGATACATAAATCTGGGTTGAGAGATGTTTTCTTTCAGGATCTCAAATATCTCACTCCAAACTCATGGTTTGATCACTTTGTTGAGAAATCTACCATAATTCTGATGGGTTTTCCATTATAGATGATCTGTTTGTTCTCCCTAACAGTTGTTAATACTCTGTTCTTTTTCTCAGTTTCTGGGATCTTGATTATTGTTTGTTTTTTGTGGAACCAGGGATTGAACTCAGGCCCTTGCACTTACCAGGCAAGTGCTTATTCTTCTGAGTTACCTCCCCGGCCCCTATTATGTATCTGTATGATGATTTATTTTAATAATGGCTAGCTGGAATTCTACATGTTTCAGTTGTCTATATATCAGATTCTTTACTCATCCTCGGGGAATTTTCTGCTACTTCTTCTGTAAGCACTCTTTTTATGTCTTTTGTGTTATCTCCAGCTATTTTGTTGATACCTATTAGTCTTTTATTATTTTTTTTCTTTGTATCATCTTTTAGCTGTTGTATTGTTATTTTCTGGTTTCTTGATGTTTTCTTTTGTGTTCACTAGCTGCAATGCTATCTTCAAGGTCTGAAATTCTATCTTCTATTTCATTTAAGTGGTTTTTGTCAGCTTTCAGTAGAATTCTTAATGTTCTGGATATCTGTTTATATCTGTTTCATGCATTCTAATTATTTGTTGTATTGTCCATTCAATGTTTCCATCATTTAGTTCTTCTATGACCTTGTCTTCTGGACTTGTTTTGGGTGGGCTAGAAGTCTGAGATTGCCTTTTGTTCCTTCCTTTTGTCATGTTTTGCAGTGTTGGTAGCTATAAAGGGTACAGGTTAGCAAGGCTCTCCAGAGAGTGGCAGGGTAGGTTCTTCAAAGCTCCTGCCATGTGGGGTTAATGTTCCATTGACTTCATTAAGGGGAGGGGGCAAGCCATAACTCAAAAAGTATCTGATGATGCTGAGCGCGGGCCATAGTTGTGCAAGGCTCTCTTGATGGTGGTTTGATGCAGGGTAGTGCTCCCCCAAGCTAATTCCAGTCACTGTTTTAGTCATAACTCCCAAGTGGTGCTCAGGGTGAGACGGAGTGGCTGGACACAACGAACCCCAGTGCAAGCCTCTATTTGAGTGAATTCTAATATTGGAGTAAATGTATGAATGAAAATTTCACTTTAATAATAAAATTTGCAACAAAACCTTGCTTTTTCAACCCTATAACCAATCTCCCCACCTATCACATATATTCTGATCACAAAACTATCAATCCTGGCTACTCCAAGTTCCTATGCCAAACCTAGGCAGCAGGTAGGTGGGAGAAGGACAGGACAGGCTCAGAAGGCTTCAACCAGAGGCACAGGATAGTGAAGTAGGGCCCTAAAGAGCTCAGGTTGACCAAAAAGGAGCCTTCTGTGACACTTACAGAGGTCCTGGAAGACAACTGCTCATAGAAAATGACACATATTCAGAAGCTAAAAGAAAAAAAAAAGCATTTTACAAGAAAGCACTTATCTTTCTCAAGACCAAATCCAACTTCTTAAAGCTTAGGAGCAGAAAACTCTTGGTATGCTGGGGTAGGATAGCTAAAGTCTATGGGGTGAGCTGCATTTAGCTGAGTTAAAGAAGGTCCCTGGCTGTGAGATCATCATAACTACTCTGGCTACTGCAGTGAAGAGAAAGAAAGGAGCAGGAGGCCAGGGGAGACTTCTCCAAAGGGGAGGATGGAAGAAGGTACCAGGGTGAAATATGCCTCTTTTAATCATGTAACAATAAATGGGCTTTTCACTGGTTCTATGAGAAATCTCCCTACTTCACTCAGCTGTAGTAACACTACATTCCATCTAGTATTCTCTTTTTGAATGAAACTCTTCAAAGAATTTCTGAATGCTCTTTCTCTTAACTGACTTCATCAGCAAGTCTTTTCAGCTTGTCTTTAAGATCATTCATCAAGTCATTATATTCACAAATGAGCTCCAATTACTGAACTCTCTTCATGCTATTGGGAATATCCATTAAAGGGTCCCTCCTCTCACCTAGCTGCTCAAACTTGCTTTTCTACACAGAAAGCCAAACAGTGTCAAAGGCATCTGTCAGGAGCAGGGCATCTAACTCTGTATATTTTCACAGTCTTTGCAGGTATGTGACTTACAATACAAGTTCAAGGGCTAATAGGTGGCAGTGTCTTTTGTCATAAATCGTTTGGCTTTGAGCTGCTGAAATTTGCAGCCCGATTGTGATTCTGTGTTACAGATTTTGATTCTTAATCACTGGAGATCATATTTGGAACTTGTGCTGGTACTTGATTTATTATCCTGGTCTGCTTTAACTTCCTTTTTAGTATCCATTCTGTGTTCTGGAATACCTTTTTGTAAGATGCCATCTTGATCTCCATTTTCAGTCTGAATAACTTTGAGTCACTTATTCAATTGACATTGGGTACCAGCCCATCATCCTCAGCAGCTATTTTTATCACTGCTAGTCAGGCAGCATAAACCCAAAGAAGGAACATCACGCACAAACACTTGAGTTTCTTGGAAATCCCCACTATTGGGGGAAGGGCAATGAGATGGAGCCAGCCTACACGTATACACACACACACACACACTGAGTCATCTCATCTGGAACCTAATCTTGAGGATCAGGATAAAGTGCCTTGTAAATGCAATATAATGTCAAAAATGTTGTCTTTATTCTTGTCACCAGAACTTACCTTTGCATTGTCCGGACATGATTTGCACTCCAAAACTTGCTGTTTCCAAAATCACAATGAAATTTTCTTTTTGTTTAGAGCTCAAATAATTTATTACTTCCATGACATTCACAACTGCATGCTAAATAAATTCCTACTGATTCTTCTCCCTCTGGAGTGCATGCACACAGTGTTTGCCTCCTTCTTGAGCCTGTGCATAGAAGCACTTCTCTGAGTTACTGACACATAGGACAGTACATGCCTTGTTCTTTGGCTCTCCATCCTCTTCAAGTATGTGTTGGCCAAACTGTTGGCTTAGGCTCAGACTGCCACCCTGGCCATCCTCAACTTGTACATTACTTTCTCTAGTATTGCTCTATTGGTTGCTGTGTGTGTGTGTGTGTGTGTGTGTGTGTGTGTGTGTGTATGTTTGTGGATGAGTGATTATATCCAGTCTTCTTATATCAACATTTTACCACATTCAATAAGGTGAGAAATTCTACCTGTGTTCAGTCAGGTCTCTGTATCTTCATTTTAAAATATAATTATTGAATCAAATGGTGTCATTTTTATTTATTCATAATAATTTATAGGGAAATGAATCTGTGGCATTTTCCAACTGTTTTTGCTTTTTCCATTTTTTTCCCTGGTGTTTCAAGATTCCTTCACTTTTGAATCTTTTCTATTTGAGGAACTTCCTTTAAGATAGTTCTTATTCTCATGTTTTTTAGTGTACTTTATATGACAAATATACCTATTTCCCTTCATTCTAGACAGTTTCATGAGATGTAGAAATTTCATTTAAGAGTTCTTTTCATATAAGCCTTGCAAATGTGTTATTTCCTGTGATCACATAGTTTCAAGTGAGAAATTCCCTGTCCTTCAAATTGATGCTTTATTAAACAAAATATGTCATTTCTTCTTGGATGCTTTCAGGGTTTTTTTTAATTTAGTTTTCAGAAGTTTAGTTATGATGTATCTTGGTCATGCATTTCTTTGGATTGTTCCTCCTTAGGATTCACTTAGCAAAATGGGCTGAATGTGTATAACCCCTCCACAAGTTTGTATATTGAAATACAAATGCTAAGAATGAAAGCCTCCATCACCTTAGAATACACCTAAGCAATTCTGAAAAGAATGCCAATAAAAAAATGCATGGTAAATGTTATTGTCATAAGGTCTTAGACAAAGATGAACAATACATTATTGAGCAATGGAGAAAAATGTCTTTTTGTAAAAAAAAAAAAAACTGGCAAACAATTCAATTATGTTGTGTCCTAGTATTTTGTGTAAGGCAGAATTTTTTTAGGTACTGAAATTAGCTAGTTGGCAGAGGCAATAGCTAAGCAAAGGGCCAAAGAAGACCATTTTGCAGTGTTAAAGTTTTGAAATTGCTTGGAATCTGTCACAATTTTCTTATTATCTAGTTCTCTCTCTCTCTCTCTCTCTCTCTCTCTCTCTCTCTCTCTCTCTCTCTCAAGAATGCTTAGCCCATGTCTGTCCTATCATTGTATTTTTGAAACATACACATACAAATTTAGTTTCACAGTTTTATAGCTGAAGAGAAATTTTCTTAAAGTGAGCTGCGCCTTATCACCCATACCTATTTAGATGATACTTAGATGAAACTTTTTACCTAAGATTTCTGAGTTGAAACTGGAACAAGCTAAGACAGTTTGGGGCTTTGGAAATGAAAGAAACATGACTGTATTTTGCCTGTGAAGAGAACATTGATACAGCTTCAGGGATAGAAATGTACTAAATGCATCTATCTCCATAAAACTAAATTTCTTTTGGTTCTTTTAAAGAATCAAACATTCTCTGACATCAAATACTTAAGCAATAGCATTTGGACCTCCATTCTTCTGTCTGAGTGGTTGAAGACAATAAGATGTTGATAGCTAAACTCTCTTAATATTACAGACTTGAAAGTAAGGGATCTGTGAAGTTCATCCATTGAACAGCAGATCAGAAAAACATACAGGAAAAAATGAGAAGAGAAAGCTTGATAAAAGGTCTGAGAAAAAAAATAAAGAGAACTCTCACACACTTTCTCTTCCTTGGAGGACAACCTTCACAGACTTTATCCTATTCTTCAGCTCTGCCCAGTGTGAGTTGTTGTACCTGTGGAACCTTTGTCTAGAAGATGACAATTCTGACATCTAAATCACACAATTGGAAGAAGAATCTCTCAAATGATGTGAATATCTAGTTTTCCCATGCTAGAACAGACAATGACTTTTGATAAAAGTTTAAATCAGATTTCTTTAGGAAAGAAAAATTTTTCAATTTAGTTCCAATTTTTCTGTTCTAGAAAAATCCTGATTTTTGGGAGAGGCATTAGGAAACTTATTATGCACAATTTAAAGTGTGTACTCAAAGCAAATGGAGTGTGGACTTTCAAAAGTCACATTACAGTCTGGAACTGGGGATTTTTATGTGATTTTGAAGTGGAAATCTGTGAAATTTGTGAATAAATACTAAGTTGTGTTTGGTTTACAGGACAAAAACAGTTGTTCACTCATTTGAAAGAAAAACCCTTCACCCTCTCCATTTCATAGGAGAAAGACAGGGTTTATTGTATTTTTTTAAAAAAATAGTCGATCTAAAATATTTTGCTTAAAAACATACTTTGGAAACTTTAAATCTGTTTCTCTATCTTAAGGTTAGATTTCTGTGCTTTGCCTATCAATCAATATAATGTATGGGTTTATAGCATCCTTAGGGGGAAATCTTAGTTTTTAAACACTATTTTCTTTTTGAGAAGTCAGCTTTTACAATAAAGTCTAAGAAATAATTCTGTAGGTGAGAAAATGATGGAAAAAATAGGAACTAGTTATTATTAGAAAATAAATTGTGTTGGTTAAGTATTTTGAAAAAAATATTTTCACATGATTGAATCCATCTTAAATGCCTTATTAAATTATAGCTGTGTTTTCATACAACAGTTATATTGCAATGGCCAGGACTGATTAGTTCAATTTTACCTTTAAGGGCAATGCTTTTAGTTAGATAAAACCATGGGACTGGGGAGATGGCTCAGTGAAATAAGTGCTTCCCTGGCAAGCACAAGAGCATGAGTTCAATCCCCAGTTCCGCAAAAAAAAAAAAAAAAAAAAAAGAGAAAACCATACCCAACATAGTTTACCCATGTATCTCTACTTTTTATTTACCTTGAAGTCTAGGACTTATTGCTTACATAAGAAAAGAATATGATTTCTTGTTGCATTGAGCTCTTCCTTGGGAAAAGGCTTTTGCTTGCCTGTCAAATCCTGTCACCTGGGTGCAAGGAGAGCACCATTTTGGGGAGCAACAGGAAGCTACGAAATTGATCAAATGTGGGTAGGTGGGACTGGGCCTCAGTGACTAATGCAAACAAGCTACCTCACTCCTGAGATAAACATCATATTTAGTTAAGGTCAGCTATTAGTCACTAGGCAACCTTGTGTCATGTGTTACAAACTTTGCAAAAGTATAAATAAAGGATCATTTTGTTGTGGGTTGCATTAGACTTGTCCATCAGACAGACTAGCGACCACCTATCCTAGCTTTTGTCTTCTAGTCTATCTTTCTCATTCCTGTCACTATTTCTTCCCAGGTAGAACCAATTGCAGTGCAACCAATAGATCCCTACATATAGTTTCTTCCCTTAGAAAGTTTCTTCTTTCTGTAATTAGTAAGACAACTAAGCTTCACTCACAATCCCTTTTTCTTGATGAGAATCAACTCTCAACCTGGGGTGAGAGGAGACATACTCTGAATCATATTTAATATCACAACAGCACTTCATCATATTCAATCTCCAGTTCTTTTCACACTCTTCTCAGTCCTTCTCTCCTTTCTGGCCCCTTTCAAACACATCCTCATTCCCCTATTATGTGGGGAAAAAAACCCTTCACCCTCTGCTCTGACACACTGTCCTAGGAACATGTCAGATGCAGAACACTCTTCCACGGTCCTCTCTTCCTTTCCACTCTGAGGCTAGCTCCAGAGGTGATACCACTGGACACTGTAAACTTGATAATTCTTAAAATTTAGTTTCTATTTTTATTTTCATTATGCAAACCACACTACTTAGACAGCTTCAAAGCGGGACTCTTCCTACAGATGAAGGCTCAGATTTTTGATCACCTTTACCTTTAAAATAAATCTAATGGTAGCATTAGAGGAAGACAAGAACACTTTGAAAAAAGAACTTGTCTTAGATTCCCTCAAATTATACCATTCTTCATGCAAGTGATCTTCATTGCTTAAACAAATATGGTCACTGTGGAGTTGTGGAACTATTTTCCTATTGTCTTTTCAACCCATTTGGAGTCTTTTAGGAGCTTCTATTTATAATTGAGAGCTGTCTCTTCTACCTCCAGCTTCTATCCTCAGGACTTATACCCATGCCTGTGTTCAACATATTCTTTCCCATACAGATGAGCCATGATATTTCCTCTTTATAAACATCCCAGAAGGAAAAATAAAAATCTCTCTCATCTTGCCAGGAGACAAGGTCAGGATGGGGTCAGTGATCTCAAGGCAGGGATGGAGAACCTAAACCCACCCTACCTGTAGCATTGTTTGGAGGTTCACTGAATCCCATCACAGAATTTTCAGAATGATATATTAGGTAGAATTTTAAAAGTGCACAATCAAATAAATATTTTTTGTGTTTTTTTAATTTCTTCTTTTATTTTAAAAAGAATAAAACAAAACCCCAATAGTATGTGTCGTCTATGTTCATTAGGTGACAAAATCTTGCCTAGCCCCCTTTCAGGTATGATAACCAAAAATGTCCCTGGGCATTTCTAGATTCTTTGGTCGAGAATCACTATTTTAGTGTCAAAAGGGGGACAGTATACCACTCAAAGTATCTGAAAGGCAACACCTAAAGCTTATGCAGAAATTATTCATCATTTAATAAAAGTTGTAGATAACTACCGTGACACACCCACGCAGTTATATTTAGTGTATTTTTCTTCCTCTTTCCTTTCATGAATGGTCTATATTCCTAAATTCATCCATGGATAATAACTTAGCAAGATTATTGAATAATTTGTAGGTTTCTGAAAATTTTGCTTTGTTCTCTTATGGTCATAGCTTTAAGGCATTGTATGATACAGATAAAGCAGTTGTTAGCATTTAGGTGTGTCTTTCTCTCTGTATAAATTATTGTTAACATATTTTTCCTACAAAATCAAAAATTCAGAATAACAACAGTGAATACATTTAGATTTAAACAGTATCCTGAATGAAAGACAATGTTGTGTTAGACTCTAAAATAAGACCAAGAATAAAGAACACTGGAGATGTGTTATCAGATAAATGCATTTTTAACTTTTGTCTTGAAAATAAATAAGCCAGTCCCACATAACTTGTAACAACCTTGAAGGAAAAGAGTTATGTGGAGCACAAGCTTTGCTGAAGCTGCTGCAGTCATGCTGAACGACCAGAGAATAGGGAAGACATGAGGCAACAGCGCTGAGCAACCTTACTTCGCATCCCCCAGGGATGCTACATTGATACTACCACCCTCTCTTTAGGATAATAATCCTAATGGCAATCGTACCTTTCCAGTTCATCCAATGGTAGGAGTCTAGTAAGTAGAATTACTTCTGAACCATTATATGATATATGAATGATGGAAGCTATTCCCATTTGGAGAAAAAACCATACCTAGATATGTGAGAGTGTTTCACACTGAACCCATGGAGAAGAGGATACTAACACTGTGTACAACTTCCATTTTATCCCCCCTCATCCAATATCTCAGAATATCATTTTATTTTATTAAGTTGCTGAGGTAGAATGGAAGTAGACTATAAGATTCAGGGGTGATAGGCTATGCTATTTTTCAGCAGTAATGATTTATTATTATTTATCTTGTTTATTGTAGGTATTGAGAACCAGTCAGCCCGAGACAGATAACTATAGACTGCAAAGGCTGAGTACTGAGTAGTCCTTCCATGTTCAGAGTCTTGAGTGGTGCTGCTGCATTTGCTCTGGATGTTAGAAGTGGCCAGATAGATGCCTTCCCCAGAGGACTAGGAAAGCTATAACCATTATCAGTTGATGTTCCTAACCTGGCTTGTGTTTCCCTAGAGAGCCCTTTCACTGAAGGATCGATCCTGGGGACAATGAATAGAATTATCACTTGCCTTTGACACTTGCTACTTTCTCTTCAATGTACCCTCTTCAAGGACAAAAGACCTGTTTTGTGTTTCAGGTTGTGCTGCAACTCAGGGGGGCTGTCTTCTGACAGCAGCCCAAGGCCCTGTTCCAGATCCAAACCTAACTGTAGGGAAAATTATCCAAATCCTATAGGATTGCTGCACAAAGAAGTACAGTTGGAGTTTGACCCTGAGAGTGAGTCAGACTTAGGAAGTGAACCTCTGATAAACTGGTACTTACTTTTAGCACAAATGTCTATTACTTTTACCTCAGATTTTCCACATGTTATCAGAATTGAGCCCACACAACAATATACAACGTACTAATCATGGTAATTTTCCTACCAACTATTGTTATTTTAATTTTTTAAATTTGTCTTATTGTTATTTTAATTATTTCTCTTTAAAATTAAAAAAGGAAATGAGCCTATGACCTTAGAGACCTCATGATCTGTCTCAAGGGCATTCCCTGCCTTCTGCCAACAAACACTCCAACGTGCCTGGGATCTGAGGTAACCAGGAAGGGGGAAAGCCTTCAGAGAGAGCTGAGTACACTCTCCAGTGTGCGCTTCAAATGCAGAGCTGCCTTTTCTCTGCTTCTCTTCCTAGGGAAGTCTCTTTGCCTTTTTCTTTCTTCCCTCCCCTTTTCTATCAGCACCCTCACATGCCTTGCAGCTGCTCTCTTGGAACTACCGGGTTTGAAGACATCTCTCATGATGGACATGTGTTCATTCTTTTAGCGGGCATAAGATAGAACACATGTGGTCTAAGGGCTTCAGTTTTCATCTGCAAGAAAACATGACACTGGCCTTGACTAATTTTGTCCATGAGAAAATAACAAAATTCCAATGAGAAGATTTGGAATTAGAATACAACTGGTGTATCTCTACTGGGTCACCAATGAATCCCCTAACCCATTGTACAGAGGACCCTCTAAATGCATGCTAAATGAGTGCTATAAGAACTGTTATTATTTACTTGTAAAGAAATATGGTGTAGGGACTAGGGAGATGGCTAAGTAGAATAAGCGCTTCCCTGGCAAGCTTAAGGGAGTGAGTTCAATCCCAAGTTCCACAAAAAAAAAAAAAAAAAAAAAAAAAAAAAAAAAAAAAAAGAAAGAGAGAGAAATACAGAAATATGGTTGAGGTCAGTTCAGAGATTTTTGCTGGTAGAATAATACAATTACAGTCTTATGTCCTTTCCTCTTGCTCTTTTCCTTCTTTTCTCTTCCTCTTGTTTCATTATTTTTAAAGTTTCATGTAACAGGACACAATCTGATTGAACTCTGTAGACATGGAGAGTTTCAGACATCATGTTGTCATACCAAGAGCCCAAGAAACAATGATCATTTATAGTTTTTTTTAATGTATACATAGGAAGCAATTTCTTACTCAGAAGTCTTAAGTGGAGTTTTCCTATGGCCTGACTTGGGTGACTCACTACCGTTTGCTATTCCACCCCATGAAAGATGTCCAGAAAAGACACTGGCAAGAAGTGGAAGGAGCTGTGTTGGTTTAAATAATAATTTGTCTTCATCAAGGGATATATATATATATATATATATATATATATATATATATATATAAAATCTTGGATCATTGCACTGCTGATTTCTGCTGGTCATTGAAATAAGCAGTTGATATTTAATTTTTTTCTTCTCCTTTTTAATTTCTTATAACATTTTTGCCAATTTTTTAAAATGTTATTTTTAAAGCATACAAAATAGTGCTAAAACAGAAAAATTACAAGTGATACAAAATTTCACTAATCGAATAGTATGAATTTCACAGTGTTTGTTATAATGCATACTACTGTCTCCTTTTGCCAAATTTGCATGCTTATATCTGGCAATCTAAACAACTAATTTGAAGACAACAGTGTGATAACAATCATTGTTGAATCCCTATCATTTTGTTTAGTGGGATTCTTTATTATTTCCATTATTTTTCCTATTTTCTATTCTCTTCAAAAAATAATAATAATTTATCTTTACAAATCCAGGGAGATAGTTGGGAGATAGCTCAGTGATTTAGGTGCCTGGCTCGCATGTGCAAGGACCTGAGTTCCATCCCTGGTACTGCATGCCGTGCCATGCCCCCGACACCCCAAACACAGTGTGGTGGGGCATGCCCATAATCCCAGTGCTGGGGAGGCTGAAACAGGAGGCTCACTATGTGTCTGAGGTACGCAGTGAGATCCTGCACCAAATACATAATTAAAAAAAATCTTCAGGACTTGAAATAATACTACCTTAAATGAAACCAGGATTCTGTTAACACTAATAAAAGGGTTAGCAACCTTTCCAAAGGTCAACAAGAGTTATAAAATCTGATTTCGGTTATGCTGCTGCTAAACCTAGCCTCCACCTTTATCTTCTGGCATTTCTTCCTCATGCCGTCTGATGAATGGTAATTTCTCCTAAGGACACCGTGAGAATGCATCCATGGGCTCTATTAAAACAATGTCAATTTATTAAAGACCAGGGCTGACATAAAGGAAGATGGATAGGTAAAAGTGAGCTAATTTGGACTCAGAGTTGGGCTTGATAGTGAACTTTCATTTATTCATTTCAGCTCCTCTGCAGGAGGAGTCTAGCACATGCTGCTATCACATAGTGGCAGCTGACAGAGGCAGAGACCATCTCCCAGCAAAGACTCCAAATGGGGTGGGCAGATGCTGGTCCCGAATGGCAGTACCAGGAGCTACGAGATGATTGTGTCAACTGACAGCATCCTATGTTATCCTATGTAGTCTCATTTGGATTGGTGGCACTTTGCAAATTCAGAACTTCTACCTGAATTGAGCCAAAGAGCCCTTACTAATTGAAGGAGGCAGCAGTAGCAGTAGCTCAAGTGGTGGGAGTAGCAGAGAAGACCCACAGCTGACAGCCAAGCACACTCCTGTCTGAGTAGCTGGGGGGAAGTGGCCACTGAAACAACAAGAAAGGACACCCAGGCAAGCCAGATAAGCTTTGGTACTAGTCTCTCTACACTGGGGGCTTAATGATCGGAAAATAAGGTCTTATCTTTAAGGGATCATATGTTCCAATGTATGTGAGAGGTAGTACCTTAATAAACATTTATTATTTGTAGAGCTTCTACATATGAATTCTACCTCTGGTAACTTACCAAGGGGCACCAGATCCTTGCGCTCTTGAGACTGCATATTAAAATAGGAGATAAATAAACAACAGACAAACATATATCAGGTGCTGAAGAATGTGCTATAGACAAAACAAAACAGTAGAGGGTGCTGTTGTCCTACTGTACATGACAGTGTTCAGCAAATACATCTCAGGCAGGCAGCAACGACCTAGAGAAATGAAAGTGTCAGCTGTAAGAAAATGCAGGACAAATATTCCAGGCTAACTACAGAACAAATATAAAAACTCCAATGCGGGGAGATTGTGTGTGTGTTGAGGTGAGACAAAGCAGAAGCACCTGACTTCTTTTTCCCTGTGGAGCTCAAGGGGACCCTGGTTTGGCTATCGCCTGTCATATCCTCCTCTCTCTCTCTCTCTCTCTCTCTCTCTCTCTCTCTCTCTCTCTCTCTCTCTCTCTCTCTCTCTCTCTCCTTTGCTCGCCCTTGCACCCCTCCATGACTTTCCTGAGTGTCCTTTCTTGTTGTTTCAGCAGCCATTTCCCTCCGGCTGCTCAGACAGGAGTGTGGCTTGGTTGTCAGCTGTGGGCTTCTCTGCTACTCCCAACTCATCAGCTACTGCTACTGCTGCCTCTGAAGAAGAGCCATGCTGGGTGGCTAATATCAAGGCAGGAGGGACTTGGATCTATGAATACCCTCAGGCCTCAATAATCTGGAGCTCTAGTCCACACAGTTACCCTCTGCGGGTACCTTGGTGTCAGTCCTGTCATCTCCCCCAGAAGCACAACAAAACACTGATTTCTCAACCAAACACTGATTTAGCCCCAGAACAGTTGCTGCAATCCTAAGCATCACCACCATGCTTGGCCTTACACAGGGCTGCACTTGTACCAGAGTAGTGTGGACAGAGAACAGGCCTCCAAAGGAAGTGCAATAAATATCAAAGCATATCAGCCTTGAAGAGCTCCAGGGACCAACAGCAATGAAGACCAGTGGTAGAGACTAGCACCTGGTAGCACCTCCCAACAGTTCGGCACAAGCTAGCACTGAATGGCAGTGATGATAGCCACAAAGACCTTCAGCACTGACCACCAGAGTCTAGCACATGCTGCTATCACATAGAGGCAGCTGGCAGGGGCAGAGACCATCAACCAGCAATGACTCCAAATGGGGTGGGCAGATGCTGGCCCAGAATGGCAATGGCAGGAGCTACCAGATGACTGTGTCAACTGACAGCATCCCATGTTATTCCATGTAGTCTCATTGAGATTGGTGGCACTTTGCAAATTCAGAGCTTCTACCTGAATTGAGCCAAAGAGCCCATACTAATTGAAGGAGAATCAACAGTGACAGTGTGGCCCCAAAGAAGGAAAATGATTTAGTAGTAGAGGAGCCAGATAAGACGTCTGAAATACCACTATAACAAGATTATACAGTTTGGAAGCCAGTGCATAAACTGTGGGCTTTTTGTACCTTTGATAGGAAACGATGGAAATGTTTTATTTGGGGACATGTTGTACAACAATTTATGTTTTATAAATTCACTATGGCACTATGTAGGGGTAACAAGCACTAGGGAAATCAGGAAGCAGCAGACTTCTGCAGGGTTCTTGTCTTGTATTAGTAAGGACTGTGAGATATGGATTATGTAGAGAAGGTTGAGCCACTGTATGGTTTACTAAGGAGAAAGAGATCTGTGGTTTTGTTCTGAACAACATATGGAAGGATAATGTTTTTTCTTTGCATAAAGTTCTTGGAGGCAAAGATGATATGGAAGAAATGCTAAAACATTTGATTATGCTCAATTTAGTATGCTTCTGTGCATCCAGATGGAGTTGTAGCCTAAAGAGTTGGGTATGCAAGGTTGAGCTTGAGGAAAAAATGAGAATCAGAAATACAAAACTGAGCTGGGGTGATAGCTTAGTAGAATAAGTGCCTGCCTGGCAAGTACAAGGTCCTGAGTTCAATCCCTGGTATTGCAAAAAAAGAAGAAATAAAAGAAGAAATAAAAAATTGAGAGGAATAAGTAGGCAGATTTACTAAAAGGCATTTTTGCCTATTAGAAAAAGAAAACGGGAACTTTTTTATTTTTATTGTATCAGGTGAAGAAGGTGAGATCTCGGAAAAGGGATGATTAGAAGGACATAGATGTAGAACTATGAACTTAATTGCATTGACTAGTTCACTTGTTGGAAATGGCAGAGAGAGAGAGAGAGAGAGAGAGAGAGAGAGAGAGAGAGAGAGAGAGAGAGAGAGAGAGAGAGAGAGAGAAACAGGAAACAGGATTCCACGCAAGTACCCTTGGGTTACACCAAGCCAGGATCACAGGAGCGGTTACCATTGCCTCTGGAGAAGTTGCCACCAGTGACATCAGCATATTGAAACTGAAAAGAGATTGATACAGGGGAGTAAGGCTCCCGACCTGACCTGGATGAACTCATGTTCTCTAAAACCAAAGAATGAATTTGAGGAACAAAGGGAGGTTTTCTATTATTGAATACAAAAGCTTCTGTCGGAGAGGGACAGAAGGGGGGCCTGAGCGGGTTGCCCAAGAAGCTGCCTCTTTCCAGGTATTTTTATACAGCAAAACCATGTGGGAATAAGGTAGAGAAGACGGGGTCTTGCTTAGGTGGAGGTGGGGTGGGACAAAGCTATGGTCATCCAATGGGATTACAAACACCATTGCTCAGGTAAAGTTGATTGGCCCAGGACCAAATGGGGAAGCAAGTCACGAAGTAAGCGGGAATGTTGTAAGCGGGCATGAGTAGGGGACAGTGTCTCTTCCCCTCAGGAGTTGGGCTAGTGACTCACTTGGGTCTTTTCAGGTGATCCCTACCTATTTGGAATATCAATCCCTGATGTTACTCTTTTAGCATCTGTTTGGTTTAGGTCTGGTTCACAGCAGGAGCCTCCATCCCTCCCAGAGTTGCAGACACCTTGTTTCCTGTTATTCTTTCTAGGGACTGGCCCTAACTGACTGCTTAAAAACATTTCTATCTAACTCTGCTGTCTGCAACAAGATCACCTTTGAATACCATTGTCCTATATATAAATAACAAAATTCTCTCAGCAATATTTATGCAATGATTAGTAAATGTAATTATTCATAATTCATAATGAAAACAAAAACATCAAAAATGAAAAGATTTGGTTTTAAAAACATCATTGGAATTCAGCACAATATTTTACATACAGCCTAAATTACCGACTACAACAGTACAGTACTAAATACAAATATCATACCTCTTTATTTGCATTATTTGAAGTTTTATTTAACAAATGCATACAACTACACAGAATGATCAAACTGATGCAATTTAAGCTCTATTTGTCTTTGTAATCACTAAACTAACATTATTTATTTGTAATCTATTACTTAAATGCAAGACTACATTTAGGAAGCACAGATGAACATCTTGAACTGTTAGGAACTTTCTTTTGAAGTGAAGAGGTACTCTTTATGCTTATGAGGCAGAAATTCTCTGAATTAACATTCATGTAGAATATAATGATTATGAAAGGAGAAGTAATAGACTTGTATTAATATGACATTTAAATACATATATTAAAACTCAATGGTAATCACAGTAATTGTTTAAAACGTAGATTAACAAACATATTTGGAAGGAAAGAAATATTTGACTATTGATATTATTCAGAATCACTATGCATAACATTAACAAAAATTAAATTAACTTTTATTCAGATTTTTCATTACTTTCAAAGTCTTTATAGATTACATACATAGCATCTCACCCTTGGTAGTCTTTGCTTAAGAATGTACTTTGGGATCATCCACTATTTTCCTAGCAGTTCCATCTCAGTATTTTTGGAAAAGGCTCACAGATCCTATACAGAGATTGGAAGAAATGTGTTGCCTTGCATATAGGAGCAGAGATCGTCAGCAAGGAATGTAGCACTCTAAAGGTGTGCCGGTAAATATCAGATTGTAATAAGTAATTATTATTGGATTGTAAAAAGAAAATACCAGAACCTCTATTTTTATTTTTTAACATTTGTATATTTTATACTGAACATGCTATTATATGTATACAGTTTATAAAGTACATTTGAATACTTAGGCTTAACTTTTTAGAGACCAAGAACAAAGGTTCAAGTTGGTTTGGGCTAGAGGGGAGGCGCTCTCTGATGTGGCATTGGGATGCTGATCATTTTTTATATTCAACAAAAATTAATCTTGTTTCTGCTCTAGATAATCCATGACAAATCAAAGTAGATAAAAGCTGGAGAGGCTGGATGTGTATTTCCATTCCAATGGGAGACTGAGCCACTCTTGAATAGAGATTAGCCTTGGGTTCTCTTGTGGACAGAGAAAACTGTCTTAATGGTGGGAACTGCTCCTTCTCCTCCTTCTCCTCTTCTTTTTTCTCCTCCTCCTCCTCCTTTTCTCTTAGCAATAAAGAGAAATCTAAAGATTGAACAAGGGCTTTGCTACTAATTCATTTTTTTAAACTTTGAAACAGTGTCTCACTAGTTGCTAAATTACCCAGGCTAGCTTGAATTTATAATGTTCCCTCTTTAACCTCCCAAAGTGCTGAGATTACAGGTATGCTCCTGACATCTCCAGTTTCAATGAATTTTGATTCACTCTGCACTTGAGAATCCAAGAAAGGGTTTGCTAGCTTGGAAAGGGTTTGTAAAAGGGCCAAAGAGGTCTCAGGAAAGAAGGAAAGAAAATTTAAAACATTTGCCTTGAAGTTTGAACTATTAAGACTCTCTAGAATCAGAATTTCAGCACTGAGCTGAGACTTTTAACTCAAAGTCTGAGGACTAAATTGTCTTGTCTGAGATCTAGCACATCAGGCACCCAGATGGGGAGCAGGTCTAGACTGGACAGCCCCCAGGATTTGCTGGTCGTGGGAAAGAGGAGTTCTAGTAAAGCATGGGGCTGAGGGGAAATCTGCTTGATATTTACCCTAGGAAGCAAATGGAACCTAGGAGGTCCTAAATTAAGGGATACTTTTGAATTATGTATTGAAAGAGTCATATTTCTAACTGCTCCATGCTTAGTATTGAGACAAGCTTCATGTCACACAAGTTAAAGTTTAAAGAGCTTTGAATTTTTATTGTGGGCACAAATATCTTTCATGGCCAGACCCTAGCAGGTCTATCTTTCCTCTTGATTGCTTACTTTTCCTCATGTCTGATACTATTTCTAGATTAAAGTTGCTTAGGAGACAGAATTATTTCTTTATTATTCTGACATATCCAACATTCCACTGTGTTTGTACAAAGCAAGTGAATCAATGTTGATCTAAGAATTTATTTTCTCTTTTTTTGCTCCACGTTGCTTCCACTTGGAGTCCAGCATGGACTGTCTCCTGCTGTTGGATTATACAATAAGAAATTTGGACATTTTGCCATTTTTTTTCTGGGACAGTCTTTGAATTTGGGTTGTAAAGGATCAACTCTGAAATCCCCTGATGTAGTAAAAGTCTGTCAAGCCTTCTTGGCTCTACCTGTGCTTTCTTTTCCTGGTCCTACATAGTCCTCTAGTCAGCATTAGCTCCCAAGAATCCCTAATCTAAGTGATAATAAACTTGATTTTAATCTTTCATTTCTACCTTTATCTGCTTTGTATCCTCAGCATACTTCTCCTTTCTCTTCTTTCTTTCCCTTCTTTTCTGTCTGTTTTCCTTCTTTCTTCTCACTTCCCTTTCTCTATCTCTCCCCTCCCCTCTCCAGTCTCCCTCTTCTCTCTTCCTCCTACTAATTCTCCTCCTCCTCTTTCTCTTCCTCTTCCTCTTTCTCTTTTCCTTCCTTCCTTCCTTCCTTCCTTCCTTCCTTCCTTCCTTCCTTCCTTCCTTCCTCCCTCTCTCTCTCTCTTTCTCTTTCTATCTTTCTCTCCTGATGCATCATGCCTGGTTTCTCTGTTCAGTGAGCCACAACTTTTGTTGCCACATTAAAGTACTAACATTTATGTTTACTACTTGTCAATATGAAAGAGAGAAAAGTTAATTGAGTGATCATTAAGAAAAGAGTTTTCCATTGCTATTCTTTCTTCTCAAGTTTCTCCCTTGTATATTTCCAGAGAAAAGGAAAAGAGTGAGCAATAGAAAAAAATTGGCTGATGAACATGAAGAAACTGTCAACATCATTGGCCATGATATGCAATTTAAAATAAATAAAAAAGTGAGTTTTCATCTCTTAGATTCACTAGGGCTAATAGGAACAAAAATAAAACATTTTATGTTGGTCATTTGGCAAAATAACTTAGAGTTTTGAAATACATATTTCTTTTGAATCAGAAATTCTATTTTATGGACATAAATCTAAAGGAGTAATTGCAGATATGCACAAAGATTTGTATTAAGTTTATCACACTATTATTATCCTAGTTATAAAACCAAATATTCAAATTATGGCACATCTAATGCATGAGGTATCAGGCAGGTATATTATGAGAAAAAGTATTTAGAACATATTGGGTTATGCACAGAATTATTGATCAAACATAAAGATACTTAGAAAAATTCTGGAAAAATTATTATTGATTATTAATGTATTATTATATACTAGTATATTTTTATTAGATTACTAGTATTAATAGACTTCTCTTGTATAATAGGACTGGGACAATTTTTATCTGTGTATAATTTTTTAAAGAAAGTATAAATTAGAATTAAAACTGAAAAAATTAAAAGTAATACAGATTTTTACTTAACAAACTAAAATGAATTTCACAGTATTTGTTGTAATACTTAGTGTTATCTTCCACCATTTATTCATATTACCAGATATATGCATATAAAATTGGAAGAATAAAGAAAAATGTGTAAGAGATTAAGAAGGCAAAAAAGGAAAAACAATTGGGAAAAGGAAATGAAACTAATCAAAGCATTAACTGTTCCTTTCCATAAACAGAAGAAATGCACAGTAGAGTTGTCCAAACTATCCTGCTTACATATATAGATAAATCTCTTTCCCTCACTCCCTCTCCTGTCTTTCTCCTCAAGTAGTAAATCTTTCCTTTTGAATAAGTTCATTCTCTTTTACCAGTGTCTGTTGTATCCATCAGATTGATTTTTTCTGTTTCAGGTTCTCACACTAAGGAGACAATATGATATCTGCACATGCAGGTCTGATCTATTTCACTCAAGAATATGTTCTCTAGTTTCATCATCTACTAACAAAAGATTCAAATTCATGATGTTTTGTAGCTGAATAATACTCCATGATACAAAAATACCACATCTTCCTTATCCATTCTTCTGTTCATCTGTGTTGTTTCCATGATTTAGCTATAAAAAATTGCACTGCTATAACCATAGGTGCACATATATCACTGTGATATGAGTTTTTCAGTTCTTCTGGAAAAATACTCAGGAGGGAAATAGCTGGCTTGAATGGGATATTGAATCCTAGCTTCTTAAAGAATCTCTATTTTCAACCATTCCTCATTTGATGGAATAGGTTGTTGTTTCCAAGATTTTGCTATCACACATTGTGCTGCTATAAACATAGGTACACATATATCACTATGATACAATGTTTTCAGATCCTTTGGGAAAATTCCAAGTAGGGGGATAGCTGGCTTGAATGGGATTTCCAGTCTTACTCTTTTGAGGAGTCTCCACACTGACCTCCACAATGGTTGTACCAGTCTACATTCCCACCAGCAGTGGATAAGTGTTCCCTTTTCCCCACAACCTCTCCAACATTTGTTGTTGGTTGATTTCCTTATGATAGCCATTTTTTATGGAGTGAGATGGTATCTCAATGTTGTTTTTATTTGCATTTCATGAATGGCTAGGTATGTGGAGCATTTTTTCATATATTTATTCGCTTCTTTAATTTCATCCTCTGAGAAGTGTGTATTCATCTCAGATGCCCATTTCTGAATTGGGTCTTTAAATTTGAGGGCCCTGTTATATCTTATTTCTCTCTATATTCTAGACAGTAGTCCTCTGTCTGATTGCTTATTAGTTAGGATTTTTTATTTCTATATAATGGAATATTACTCAGTTATTAAGAATGATAAGTTTGAAGCATTTATACTGAAGTGGATGCCACTTGAACATATACTCATAAGTGAAATAAACCAGACACACATGTGTAAATATCATATAGTCTCCTTAGTATAACAAGCGAAAAGCAGAAATACAAAAGGAAACGTACAACAACAACTAAAATCAATTGAGTCAGATAAGGCAAAGTAAATGGCATATGCTGCAGGATACTAATTAGCTTTTCTTCTGGATGGTTAACAACCTAAGTTCACAAATCAGAGTTGGAGAAATAGAAGAGCCACAAGGCCAGCCAACATTTTGGCTCTAGCCTTTCAAGGTCAGCGAAGACTCAGGACATAGGAGAACCTGTACATCATGAAACTCAGTTGAGCTCCAAATTTTCTGAACAAGGAGATTATGGAGCCACAGAGGAAAGAGATTGATGATCTATAGTGTGCCTGGGGAGAGTCACATGAAGAGAAAACTTTCGCTCAGACTCTCACAGAGAGCAAACTAGTCAAGCATTGGCCGTGACTCATCCACATGGATGACACAAACAAAGGATCTTCAGAATAATGTACAGGACTACAAGATAAACCCTGAGGGGACTTCACTGACCACATAAGAAACATAAAGTACATGTGTTGGTATATAAGCCTTGCTCTATCTAGGTCTTAACCATCCAGCAGAAAAGTATAAAAATGAAGTATACCTCACGGGGCCATAATATTAAGCTGAGCTGTAAATGGCTATGGTCGACAACTTCTTTGAATAACTCTCTATTGTTGTGGAATGCTGGACTGTGTTGGATTGTGTTGTTGAGTTCAAGCACCTAGTTAGTTGAATGACAATGGAGTGCCCACCTTTGACAGGTGTAGACAAAGGAAGGGGTATAGAAAGAAAAAATCATGATGCGTGTGTATACACAGTACAGTTGAGATAGATAATGCTGTGGTTCTACATAATCCTATGAGAGGCAAGATTTGCACTGATGGTGGTTGGACAGGATATTATGTCAGCTTCTAGTACTATGGTCATGCACTAGGAAAATAATTATTGAATTTTTGATATAATTCAGATATAAAAAATAAGATAAGTAAACAGCTACACTCTTAATTTACTGATAAGAGACATCTTCTATAATAATGTCTATAAGTATAATATCATGTGTGCACCTTGTATGATACCAAAACAGTATGAAAACAGTTTGCAATGTATTAATTTATCGAATTTGTCTTGTTAAGGTGTCTTAAAACTGTCTGATTGATATTTGTACTTCAATAAAATAAAAAATAAATTAAAAAAAAAAGAATCTCCACACTGATTTGAATAGTGGTTGTACCATTCTGCACTCCCAGCAGCAGAGTAGAAGGGTTCCTTTTCCTCTATAGCCTCTCCAGCATTTGTTATTGGCTAACTCCTTGGTGTTAGCCATTCTTTCTAGGGTGAGATGGAATATCAGTGTTGTTTTAATTTGCATTTCTCAAATTATCAGTGATGTTGAACATTTTTTCATATATTTATTTGCCACTTATATTTCTTCCCTGAAAAGTGTATATTCATCTCAGATGCCTATTTTTGGACTGTGTTTTTCAATTTGGGGTGCTGATTTTTTAAAAATTCTTTGTATGTTCTAGATAGAAAGTCAGGGGAAACTATTTAAGAAGCCTTTCCATCAGTCAACAGAACTGTGGGAAATAATACACACTGTTGTTTAAAGTCAGAGTTTTGGAGTGGATTCTTTCACATAAACAGAGGACTGGAAGAGCAACATAACATTACTTTTCTGAAAAAGGAAAATCAGAGGCCAGCTATGGTTAGCTTTCCTGAATTACTCCCTCAAATATTTAAACAGGAATATCCAATTTATGATTAATTCATTTAGAAAAAAGAATGTTGAGAAGAGCTTGCAGCAGTCAGAAAAAGCCAGCAAATAGGTAGCAAGTGTGTTTCTGTGTGCTGTACTCTGCATTGGAAAATATAACTTTGCTAAGGTATCTGCACGTAGCTCTACACAGCATGCTAACTGGCTGCAGCAGGGTTCTTGGACCCTCCATCTGATTAGCTTATGCATGCAGTGCATGACTTGGGGACATTTTCTTGTCACTTTCAGGGTTTTCTTGCTCAGTGGGATTTGTAGAAGTAAAGGAGAGACAAGGTGTCCTACTTTTTTTTTTTGTAATATTCTTCAAACTTTATATCTTACCCAGAGAAATGAAAAATTCAAAGTCCTTGTTAACCCTCCTCCAAAGTCTGTATGGAGAAATTTCCAAGACTCTTTCCAGTATTCTATTCATTAATAGTGGACATATCCTTAAAGAAATGAAAACCTAATCAGGAGGCCAGAAGTGTGTGTCTCACGTATCAGCCTGAGTTCATATCAGGTCTTAAGAGTTACCAGGCCTTTGGAGATGATCTAAGTCTAACTCACTAGTCTAACGTCAACCAACCTAAGATTTATAAGTTATTTTATGGTCATTTTGTCTTACCTAAGGTCAAAAATCAATCTTGTCAACCGAGATACAGTAGCACCTAGCCTCTCTGCTCCACTATATTGTTTTATGTAATGCCTCACTTCTCTAAGCCCTTTGCTAATTTTAGATGCCTTTCCCATTTTAGGGGGCCATTGCCCATAAATAACTGAAAGTAAGTAGATTATACAGGCAAAAGTATTGCATGCAACACTGTAAATATAAAATTAAAACAGCACAATGGATCTTTTTTTGGATGCAAGGCTGCTTCTTCACTGGAGGATGCAGGCTGTGCAAATTCCCTTTTGTGCAGGTTATATTCTCGTCAGCCAACCTTTTCTCAAAACCAGACGTCTGATGATGAACATCGACTCCTTTCTCTCCTACTACGTAATTGATATTTATTATAAAATTAAGCAGGAGCATGTGGGGTTTGGGGAACAAACTGACAACTGTGAGTTTCAATATTCAAATTTTCAGTTTATCTTCTTCAAGCATACACCTCCAGGGAGTTACACTCACTGACATATTCCCCTACAATCAGTGTCCATTATCATTATCCTGTCTCTTTCCTGCTGAGCCCTGGCCAAGAGCCCTGAGCTGGGTCTGAGGATTCAGAGCTGTGTCATCAAATGGAAAGCAGATGCTCTATGGTTACATGTGCAAACCTTGGAGTTGTGTTCATGAATTAGCATCTAGTAGTTACCTCTCTTTGAAAGGTCTCTGCTCTCTCTTGCTGCACTTCTTCTCAGGGGTTAACATTTCTGGCACAGAATTAAGGAACAATTTAAACCACTGGCTCTTATTGAAATTGTCTCACACCAACCACGACATCTGGGATGTGACCTCAGCATTCCCTGTTGGCATTAGATTTGGCACATAGCTCCATGATGTCAGATCTTTCCTTAGTCCTGACAGCCTCCAATTTTTGTTCCTTTGAGTTGTCATTCACTTTAGTCTTCTGCCAGCAAAATAATATGATGTACTACACAAATTGGCAAGGGCCCAGTATATTTTGGGGCTGTCAATCTTTAGGGCATAGAATCCTATCAACTGCTCTTTGTGGAGTCTGGTCTGGAAATCTAGTGCTAACACTGGAGGTCTGTACAATATGTGGACTAACAGCTAGGAAAACTGGAGGATGACTGTCAACTTTGCTTTTGGAGAGAATTAATTTTCCATTAAGGTCAAATTTGAAGCATAACTGTTCAACGTCAAATCAGAACCCAAGTGAGGAGTTGAACAGATTGTGGTGCAAAGGCAGTATAAAAACAAGGCTTGGAACCAAAGAAGAAATTCTAACAATACAAAAGTTGTAGGGACCGAGGAGATGGCTCAGTGGAATAAGCACTTCCCTGGCAAGCACAACAGATCTGAATTTAATCCCTGGTTCTGCCAAAAAAAAAAAAAAAAAAAAAAAAAAAAAAAACCCCAAAACAAACCAACAAAAACAAAACAAAAGTTTTAAATTTGGACTAAATGGCCTACCTGCACAATATTTTGAAAAAGTACATTGGTTGTCCACCTTTAAGCATAAGGTATTTCCTATTCTAATTCAGACCATATCCTCTTGAAAAACCTGTAGGTCTGCAGCCAAGGCAAGGGACGACTCCTATCTGCTGCTTTCTCTCTCTCCACTCATTTTGCCCCAGAGGCAAATGCTTGTTCCAGATTCTCATTTCTTGCTACTGCTTAATTTTCATTTTCCTAGAAAAAGTAAAGGGACACATACTCTCTTTGCCTCCTTTTGTTCCCTGAAAAATTGTTCATTCTTTAAATCAAGGATGGGTCCCTGAGAAACATGAAAATCTCTCTGACATTTCTGATAACTGCCCCTATTCCTGTTATAAACATTTTTTGCTAAATCCTTTTCTCAAATCTCTGTGTCTTAGGGGAAAATATTACTTAAAAGGCCATAATTGACTGTAGTTCAGTGTACAGGCACTAGATTTTATCCCAAGTACTGAAAAAAAAATTCAAAAGATGTACACTTAGAAGATACTACCTGACTCTATCATATAGAAAATAAAATAGAAGCAAGAACATGATCCAGGAGACACTAAGAATGATCAGTAATCTTGATTATTGCTAGTGGTGTGGAGAGGGGTAACTTGGGGAGACGAAAGGAAAGGCAGACAATCAAGACACTCAAACCCATTAAACAGTGCTTGGAATTTCAGCAATTCTGATCTTGTTGGTGTCTATTACACCAGCACCTGTACATATTTGAACAACAGTAAAGTACGGTATTTTGAGATGAAGCAGGGATTAAAGGTGGGATTAAACATACAAAGATTGTTGCTACAGGACACATCTGAGAACAGAAATGGGGAAAAGTCTGGTGAGCTATGGCCCTGGAACGCAGGTCGGAACCAGGAAGGCGGTGGGAAAGAAGACCTGTACTAGCTCCCAAGGCTGGGTCTGGCGCAGTCTGCCCTTCACGCTCCAGGGACCAACACATTTGGATCAGCCATGGTGGCCCTTGCTGTATCATGCTTTTCATAAGAGGAGGCTTTTCATTTTCACCCTTATTTATTCAGGGTGCAGTGGGCCCCAAGGGCCTCCTGCAGTGACTCTGAGGTCTCACACTTGCACTAATACAGAGATGCGCACAGAATTAGGAGGTAGTGAAGGGAGGTACATAGCTTTCTAGTTGTCTAACATTTCTCTCCATTCTTTTTTCCTATAAATCATCTCAATTCCAGCATACTCAATATAAAAAAATGCCTCTATGTTTATATTTTTCCCTGTTTTTTTTTATTCCTTGAGATCCTTGGGGCTCTCTACTGCTTCTTGTTGATGAGCTGACAGACTTTTCCACAGAGCCCTGAACTACCTGTGTTATCCTCACATTTCGAATTCCTTTGATTCTGTTTCAGAGGATAGTATCACTTCCTGCCATCCCAGCCATGAAGCAAGAGGTTACTTATCTTCAGTTTTCTAATTTTCTCATTTTCCAAACAGGCAAATAATGGCTTAAGGGCTATGATAAAAATTAAGTGGGCCATGAGGACAAAATTATGGTAAGCTTGCACAGCATTTAATAACTATTATTTATCATTGTATTTATTACTAAATTATATTGTTTTATTGTCTCTTCCAAGCAGATATCAATAAGCCAGGCTCTGGTTAATAGCTATTGTGGTTGAATTGGCTTATGTTGAGGATGAAGAAATAAATTCAGGTGGTTAAT
This sequence comes from Ctenomys sociabilis, assembly GCA_004027165.1. NCBI lineage: Eukaryota > Metazoa > Chordata > Mammalia > Rodentia > Ctenomyidae > Ctenomys > Ctenomys sociabilis. The sequence goes on from PVKA01005050.1 coordinate 70,355, forward strand.
TTAATTTGAAAGATGAAGTTTCAAAATGTTATCTCATTATACTCTGTCTTTATATGAGAAAGTTAATAAATTGTGCTCAAATGCAGAAAAAAGAATAATCTCATACTTAAATACATATGGATAAATTCAACAGTTTACATTCAGTTAGCAGGTGAGTCTAGATATTTATCTCTATTCTTTTTTCTGTGCTTGCAGGTCTCACTCCACAGATAGGACTTGTAGGTATCCTCCGGTTTCCAGTCTCCCAAGCGCTGGGATTACAGGCATGCGCCAACACGCTCAGTCTCAGTGGCCATCTCAGCACGAAACCCGCCCCACCCCGGGGTGGCCAGGTGGGCTGGCACGCTGGGGACAGAACTCCAGACCCTGAGTGCATATAAACTGGTTCTTCTAAAAAGGAAACTTCCTTCTTCACTGCTGGAAATCATAGCCTTGAAGCCGATCCCTACTTCAGTTTTCTCTCGCCGTTCTTGTATTAGCCTAAAAGTCAGCTATCCATCGGACCATCAGGCTAACCAGCCTTTCTGCATCCAGCATCTGTCCTCTACGTCTCTCAGGCAGGGTTTCTGGCAGAGCTTTCCCATCACCCCGAGACAAGGACACACAAGAAAAGAGAAAACATGGATGGAGGTATTTTCTCAGCCTGCTTCTAGGCTTTCGGTTTGCACTTTGAATTTGGTCTCACCTATTTAGTTTCATTCTAGGTCTTGATTCTGAATCAGAAATGGCGTCTACTTGTTGGCACTTGTATTGTACTCAGTTGTATTAGTTTTGTCTGGCTGCTACAGCGAAGAGCCACAGGCTGAGCTTTTTAGCAATCAAAATGTATTATTTCACAGTCTGGATGTTAGGAAACTGAGATCAGGTGTGGCCGGGCTGGTGCCTTTCAAGGTCCGCTGATGGCAGTCTTCTGTCTTCACCTGGCCTTCTCTCTGAGAATGCCTCCTCGTCTTCTTACCATGGCACCTGTCATACTGAGTAATGGTCCCACTTTACTTTAGCTACCTTTTGAGAGTAGTTCAAGTCTCCTATATCCAGTTCAAGTCTCATTCTTAAGTACTGGCAACTACTAGGTTCAACAAAGTCAGCATTGGGGAAAATCTGAAGGAAATCTACTTCCATCAAAAATTAGTAGTTCTAGCTTTCAGTGGACTAAGCTCCTACATTGGCAAGTGCAGGGACCAGGGTTCTACCCCCGGTCCTATATGCAGCACCAGTCCCACCCACATGGTGTGCTGAGCTGGTGAAGGAGTCTGGGCATAATCCCAGCCCTGGGGAGGATCACCCCGAGTTGAGTCTAGTTGCATAGTGAGACCTGTACCAAATACATAAATGAAAATAAATAAATAAATTAATTAATTAAAAAAATTAATAGTTCCTGTCTATCAGTTCAAACATCCAGGGAAGTAACTCAAAGATGGAAGGGAAAATCTTTCACAATGAATCCTGATAAAAGTTTAATAAGACACTTCAATAAAAATATAGAAAGGTTTGTTTTGAGTGCAGCAGGATCATATAAATAGCAGATGATTTATGTCGAAAGGGGAACAGTACCTCTTGGGATGAGAAAATAAACTAGAAAAATGTTTCATTTGTTGCTTTTACTGCTGTTTCAATTCTTAGGAGACAAACTAATGAAGTACATGTGCTGAGTAAGTAGCATCTCCTAGATTTCAACCAGGGAAGGTGGACGCTGAAATACCTTGCTCACAAACACTGGTGAGCACGAGCTCTCTTCTGCAAGCCATGTACTCTGAAAATAAAGACGAGTCCAGTTGACTTTCAAGTGGTTTCATATCCTTCTAGCTGTGAAGAAGGCTTTTTCTGACATCTTTAAAAGAATCAATATTAACAAGACACTTCAAAATGAATTTCAGTGTGTGCGTCCTCTAACAGAAAATTCCTTGGTATCTCTTTCCCCTGACTAGAATATATCTTTCCTCTGATGGGATACATCACGACAAGTTTCAATTAGAAAGATAATGAAAAATAAATAAATAATTTTTGTTTTAAGAAAAGATGAACCTCAAGGCTTGAAACCAAATTTCTCTCTGATTTAAAACTATATACAAGTAGAGTCTGCAGAAGATTAGCTGCGACTCTCTCAATGTACCTTTACCTAGGATCTTATAAAGTATTCTGCACTCACTGTAAAAATGAAAATTTCAAGCCGGGCATGGTGGTGCATGCCTGTAATCCCAGCACTCGGGAGGCTGAGGCAGGAGGATTGTTGTGAGTTCGAGACCAGCCTGAGCTACAAAGTGAGCTTAAGGCCAGCCTGAACTGCATAGTGAGACCCTGTCTCAAAAAAAAAAGACAAAAAAAAAAAAAATGAAAATTTCATTGCTTTTTATGGCAAGCATCTAGGAGTTGTATGTCATGCAATTACATTTAAGTAAGTCACATTAAGATAGATGCGCCATATTCCAGTAAGAGTTTCTCATGTTTAACTAAATAGAAGATGCGATTCTTTCAATCACTCTATAAAAAAAAGTGTTTTCTTAGTAAAAATCCAGGCCTGTTTATTGTGTAATGAAGAACAATAATGTCTACCAGAACATTACACGATGGTAGAAAAGGTTCATAAAATTTGCATCATAATTAACAGTATATAAATCCAGAGAAGTGAGCCAACCTTTGATATCCAATTCAATTGGCTTGTATCTGTACACAAAGGACACAATGGAAAATAAGGCAGAATTACTACTCTCAAGAAACATGTAAGCTGGTAAGGACATGCTAGCTGGGCAATGAGTTATCACACATTGCAGAGTGGTAAGGAGAGGCTCAGAGAGATTCTTAACCTAGCTTGGACCGAAGGCTTCAGTGTTCAAGGGCTATGGCACTCTATGTACTTCCATTAATTTTTTATACTAAACATGGCATTATGCTCAGTTTATCTAAGAAAACTTAATCTCAAAGACCTCTCTGATAAATGCTTACATAAAATCTACCCAGACTACTTTAGGTAGAAAACAGATGCTTCCAATTCTGTCCCAAAGTACCAACTGGTGCTTGTTGGTATAAGAATGAAGAAGACATTCTCAAATATAATAACATGACACAACTACCCCAGTTTGCTCTGGGGGTTACACAGAAAGCAATGCTTTGATTTAGACCTTTTATATTCAGAAACTTTCTGGAAAATAGAAGGTGTCAAGTTTTGCTGAATTTCTCATGAGTGACTTATATCTTACAATTTTTTTCTCTTGTGTAAAATTTCTACTCATCATCATGTACATTATTAAATGATATTGAACATTTTATCAGCATAATTTTTTAAGATTTGAGAGAAATGTTTTATTTATCAACATAACTGCTAGGAAGACATCCTCTCTTGTCAAACTGGGCATGTGTGCTGTACATTATAACATGCTATCAAAAATTGTATTAGTCAACTGAATCCTTACCAAATACCCATGATTGTGTGAACTGTCCAGAAGGTCAGTGCAAAATAAAAAACTTTCTTTATAAATATTTGCTTGATGAAAATGAATTTGAATCTTTTCACCTCTGTCTCTACCTTTCTGATTCTGTCTCTATCTCTCTGTTTCTGCCTTTCTCTCTGTCTCTGTCTCTGTCTCTTTCTCATGTCAATAGCTAATACTTGCTAACATGTATAAAATAATTTTTTTATCTTCTTGATATTGAGGACAGGAAATGTAAGGATACATCCTCTTTGATTTCATCTGAGTACTTTTCTTTTGTACTTGAACCACTGAGAAGTGAGTTAGTGGGGTTCAATTCTGGAGTTTTATAAAGTTGTATGTTGCGTGAATTTATTAAAATAGATACTCTTTGAGTGATTTCTTTTCTCTATCTCTCTCTCTCTATTTTTTTGTGGTACTGGGCATTGAACTCAAGACCCTGTGCTTGCCAGGCAAGCACTTATTCTACTGAGCTATCTCTCCAGCCCAAGTGATTTCTTAAAAGCAGAGCCATTAGGCAAGAATTTAAAGTTAAATAGAAATCTTAGTGAAACCAATCTCTGAAGGGTAGAAATCAAGATTCTAGGAAACAGAAGGATAAAAGTAGAACTTAGATTTTTATTTTGGCACCTATGATGTCAGAAAGGAAGAGGAAATGTAGCTTGACCTTGTGACAATTTCCTCATCTGTAAGGCCACAAGTGCAATATTATATTTGGTTATGTAAGAACACCAGCTACATTAATTCTCCCTCTAAGAGTTTGCTGTGTTGGATAGGCTCACGAAAAGTTTCATATGGTTGAAACTGTAGTTATTCATGCACTTGTCATCACAGGCTGGCACGTGAGAGCCCAAGGATTGCTTTTCTTGCTGGCGTTTGGCTGGGAGATAGGACACAGCTGTTGACTGGAACAATACATGGCCTTCTTCCTGAGCTTGACTGCCACCAGTATGGGGCATAGATTTTTTTTTTAAATGTGCTGTAGAGGAATAACTATTCTAAGAGGTCCATATAGGAGTCACAGGCTTCTGGTGACCTAGCCTCAAAAACACACAGTGCCACTTCACCCAACTTCTGCTTCTACAAGGAAGTCATTAAGGGCAGACTAGAGTCAAAGGAAGAAAATGATGAGCAATGACAAGGTCACATGATAGAAAAGGGGAATGTCGTTCAATATTGCTTTAGAAAATAAATTTGTCACAACCACCTCTTATCAGGGCATAGCATTTTATCTAGCTCTTATATACAAATTCTTCTTACTCCAAAAATCTCATCATGTCCAAATCCAAATTATTATTGACACCAAATCAATCCATGGGTAGTTAAGGTTTTGGGTCTGGGTATAGTTCTTCCAGTATAACTTCTTGGAGACAGTCCTTCACTGTTAGTTATATCTCTCTAAGAATGGCAGTGCAATGCAGACACATGTCCAGGGGGCCAGAATGTTTATACTTAGTTCTGGCCTGTCCAGGTTTTATGTGTGCCTGGCTGGTTTTTAATGCTGAACCTTTCTCTGTATGCCCTTGCATGGAGCACTGCATCTCTCCCTTTAATTCTCTCCAGTTGCAGTTCTTATTTCTGGCCTGTTTGTCACTCTCCGATTTGCTCTGTTGGGTTTTCCTTGTCTTCATAGCTAGTGTTTTTGTTTTTTTTTTAAATCAGGAGTTAGAAATAAGTAGTAGTTTCTGGCTTAGTTCAATAGCGCACAGTATCTTTCATGCATCCCCAGCCTATACCTCTGTACAGTATGACTTATCCAAAATGATGAGGCTTATTTGTCTATGAACAAAGGAAAGGTGCAGCCGGATGAGTTCCTGCTGGCTTTTCAACTCTGGTTCCATGTGAAACAGTGTCACAAAAGGAATATTTTCTCCCTTCCGAAGGAGTGCAACTCACTGGACATCTATGGAGTGTTATGAGCTTTTCCTTGACCATGCCTTAACTTCCCAGGACCTCATGTTTCCTAATTCTTGAAGCAATAGAGGAGTGAATTTGGATTTTAACACATCATGTTAGTTCTCTGGGGTCTGATATGTGAAAAGTTTTACATTGTCCTACTTCCCTAGTTTTTACCACAATCAATCCTTCACTGATCTCTACCAGGAAGGCTGTGTGAGGAGATGCTGTGCCCATCTCCACTGTCTTGTTTCTTCTCAAGGTCCAGGCTGAAGGGTGAGTCACGGGCACATGGATTCAGCTACTTTGTTACACAACTATTTATTTAATGCAGGTAATTTTAAATATTAGACAATGTGGAATTTAAAGCCAAAACACTAAACCAAAGACAAACGATTTATATTCATAAAATGTAATCAAAAAGATGAGGGCTAAGGAGATAGCTTGGTGGTCTGAGTGTCTGCCTAGCAAGGGCAAGGACCTGGGTTTCATCCTGTGTTCCACATGCTGGGCTGGCCTGGAACTGGGGGCATTGTGCTGGCCACCAACACAGGGCATGGTGTTGCATGCCTATAATCCCAGCACTGGGTTGGCTGAGACAGGAGGATCACTCTGAGTATGAGCCCGTGTACAGAGAACTTGTGCCAAGTAAATAATAAAAGATTCCAAAGAAGATAAAATAGCGATAAACATTTTGATACTAACATAACATTAAAGCACATAAAATTAAATACTGAACAGAAAAACAAAATAAGTAAAGATACCAGAAGGGGAGAAAGCACTTCTATCAGAGGGTGTTATTTCAAATAAAATAATAATAATGATGATTATATAAAGGATTTTGAAAACAGTTAACTCAAGTGGTTTAGCATCCATTAAAATAAAATTTATGTGTCATACTTTCTGGTGTCTCTCAGTTTTGTTCCTTCACCAGAAGGTCCTTCCCTGCTGTCCCTATCTGCTCATTTTAAGTCTTTTGTCAAATACCAGTTTCTCAGTAATACCCTGTTCCCAATAGCAGTTTCCATGATATCTTACATTTGTGTGTGTCACAGACTAACTAATTTAATTGTGCTTTGAACTATCACTGATTTTATGGGTCTGGTTTCTGGTAAACCATAGGAGCAATAGTCATTTTCTTATTTGGATGTCCCCAATATTTAGCAATGGCCTCATGGTGTGAACTCTCAGGGGTGATCTTCTGACAACAAGAATAGTGTGGCAATAAAGGTATGTCTCACCTTATTGGTATAAAGCAAGGACAGTGATAAGAAGATACTTATCTGTTAAGGCTCCTAAACAGCTAGTCCACTGATCTCACAGCGGGTCCATCTACACTAAAGTTACCTAATTTCTTCTCAAAATAGCAGCATTACCCAGAACTCCATCATTTCCCACAAAGGAAATGACAGCAGAAAGAAAACTCAAAAGCAATCAAATGGAGAATGAAATGAACTCAAGGTATTTAAAGACTGGTTGTCTAGGGAAGATAAATATAGTCCTCACAGCACAACAAAGTGCTATCCCCCTCTTGACTAGAGCACAGCATCCAGATAAGCCACAGAGCACACAGCTGCCTCTGCCTCAAAGCCCAGTGTGGTTTGAGGTGTGCCTGCCCACACATTCTAGGAGCTGTGAGAGCAAACCAGGCTCTGTAGTGCAGAGCCTACGAGAAAACAAAGCTGGTGGCCTCTGGTGCATATGTTGGCAGAGATCTTGCCCTTGCACTAGAGCACGTTGACTCTGAAGTGTGCGTGGGGAATGGGCTCCTGAAGACTTGCAAGTCTCAGTTAGTGTCTTGGCTTTGCAATAGCTTCAGAGGCAACTGCTCTCTGTGAGTAGGAGGAGAGAGCTTTCTATTTTTCAGTTGCGCTGTTCTTACATCAGCCTTCAGATTTGGGCACCTCCACTTAGTCTTCTAATCACCCAGGTTTATCATGGTGGTGACAGGAAAGAACTTTCATGAAGAGTTTTACCAAGGCTCAGGGATATAGCTCAGTGATGTAAATGCTGACCTGGGAAGTGCAAGGTCCTGAGTTCGATCACAAATGCTGCCAAAAAAATTAAAAAAACACAAAACAATAAAACAAGGACAGTTTTACCAAGATATTGTATAAAGCAAGAGAAAAATGAACAGGGGAAGTTTGATAGCAAAGGCAGCTGGATGCATATTTTAATTCATTGCTTCTTTTAAGAAGGAGTGGCTGGGGACTACTTGTAAAGAATACCCTTAAATTTCTTGGAGGGGGGGGGCAGGCGGGGTAGTGATTACCAAGATGGTAACAGCAGTGCTAAGTCTTGAGTGCTCACCTGGGCAATCAGGAAGGAGGGTGGCAGCCCAGATTTTCCATGTAGAGAATACAAAAAAGGCAACAAAGAAAATAGTTTTCCTGATGGAATGGTAGAGAATTCAGTGGTTTCTTGTAGTCAGAGTGAAACAATCTGATGTCAGAAAGGAACTGGAGAGTTAGGGCCTGGCACATTCACAACTTTGGAAGGATGTGTGCCATCATTTCCCAGAGGTCTTTAGTTGAGATGCAGAGTCCTATGGGAGTACAAAATGTTACACACATACTAGGAAATGATTGTGGCAAATACCCTTGGAGCATTCTCAAGCATATTCAAGTACTGAGAAATCTGTTTCATCACAAAAATACATAAAAATAATCAAAGAGTAGGGACTTCTCCATGTTAACCAGCCTTTATAAAAAGAAATTCAGACTATATGCATTAAATACTCTTGTGTTTGGGGCTGGGGAGATACATACTTTATTACTGTAAGTTAATATAAAACGTTTGCAATGGTTGTAAGCACAGATTATGCAAATTTCATTGGTTTTTGTGGCCGGAGGTGGTCTAAGGAAAGATGAGAAGCATAGAATATTTGATTTCTTAGTGATTCTATGTATTTGTATATAGCTTTACAGACTTTATACAAACGAGGATTTATCTTTATAAATGAGGTGATAAACTTCCAAATCAGTGTCCGTTTATCAGTTGTGGTAATCATGAGATACTTTGCCTTTAAAAATTCATTTGAACTTCTGTTATGGTGAAACATAGTCAAAAATCAAGAAAAATAATTAGAATGACAGAAATTGCAAGCAGCTTGAAATTGCAAGGGGCAATGCTCAACATGTTACTGTCTCTGAGGTTGCCTGCTCAGGACTCACACAATGGATCCAGCCCAAAGCCCGAGAGCAAAGCAGAAAATGTCCATGTAAAGGCAGGAAGCAGACTGATGTTCTTAACTCAAAGTATAAACTGACTTCCCAGGAAATGCTAAGGAAATTAAAATGCTGTGCTTCTGCGGGAAAGCCCTGAGAAGTAGTTGCATGAGCCAATCACTCCATATGATATTTAAAAATTAATTAGTTATAAACTATTTCCATCCCAGAGTCCGCAGTCTAGTTTTGACAACTAAAAGGTACTTAAACATATTTAATAATTTAATCAGTCACTTAATAATCTACATTAAGTAGAGTTAATTCTTTATATGTGTAATTTCTTATTGTGGTAAGAGAACAGTATGAACTCTACATTCTTCAGGTTTTGGGTGCATAATACAGATTGCCAGCTACAGAGGCAGTGTTGGACAGCAGATACCTAGAATTTGCTCACATTATATAACAGAAACTTTGTAACTTTTGAAGCGTAGCTATGCATTTCCCCTCCTCCAACTGTGGCAGCCACCTTTCAACTTTCTGTTTCTGTGAGTTTCATTTTTTGACAGACCTTATTACAAGTGCAATCATGCAATATTTGTTCTGCTGTGACTAATTTATATATCTAGCAAAGTGGCCTCTGGATTAATGCAGGTGGTCATCTAGGACACATTTTTCCTTCTTTTTAAAAGCTAAGATTCCATTGTAAATATACACAGTTTCTTCGACTATTAATCCACTGATAGATACATAGGTTGTTTCCATGTTTTGCCTTCTGTTACAGTTTGGGTTAGCATTTCCCTGGTGATTACTGATGTGGAGCACATTTTCATGCATCTGCTGGCCATTTGTATATTTTCTTAGTAGAAATGTCTATGAAGTTCTTGCCCTTTTAAAAATTGGGCCATATGTTTCTGTGCTATTGATTGGTAAAAGATCCTTGTACTATTTAAGGACTCAGTCCTGATACTCTTATAAGGTTTAGGATTTGCAAGTTTATTCTCCCACAATGCAGGTTGCCTTTCATTCTGCTGTGTTTTTTTTTTTTTCTGAACCAAAACATAATTTGATGTAGCCTCATTTGTCTAATTTAGATTTTATTTTATTTTATTTGTTTTTGGCAGAACTGGGGATTGAACTCCCCGGGCTTGCCAGGCAAACACTGAGCCATCACCCTGGCCTCTCAATTTTATTTTGTTTGTACTTTTTGTATCATATCCAAAAGACCATTGTCAATGCGTAATTCTATGGCAAGAAAGATTTGCACTAATAGTGTTTGGACAAAATATCCTGTCTGCTTCTTGTACTATGGATAACCATTAGGAAGATAGCAATGTTAGTATTAATTATTGAAACTGTACTATAAATCAGCTTTAAAAAAAGATAGGTATACAGCTACACTCTCTTCATTCAGTGGTGAGAGGCATCTGCTCTAATAGTTTGTAAGCAGAATATCGTGTCTGCACCTTGTACAATAAATAACCACTAAGAAAACAATATGCAGTGTATTAATTATTGAATCTGTACTAATTTGACTTGAAACTGTCTCATTGCTATTTGTTCTTCAATAAAATTATGGAAAAAAAGAAAGCGAATAAAAATAAGTTTTAATACAAGAAGTTGAAAGACTGAAAAAAAAAGACCTTGCCATTAAGATTTTCACTCCTGTTTTATTTCAGAAGTTTTAAATTTCTAGGTCGTATGTATAAATCGTTAATTTACTTCAAGTTGATTTTTGTGTATGGAATAAACTAAGGAGCCAATTTCACCTCTTACATGTGTATATCTACTGTTTGCAGCACTATGTGTCAGCTATCCTTCCCTAATTGGGTATTATCTCCTTTGTCAAAATTCAGTTAGCCACTTTTGCAGATTTACTGTTTTGTTTTGTTTTTTCTCTTTTTGAGCCAGAGTCTCACTATGCAATTCAGGCTAGCTTTGAGCTCACTTTGTAGCCCAGGCTGGTCTTGAACTCATAACAATCCTCCTGCCTCAGCCTCTTGAGTGCTGGGATTATAGGTATGTGCCACCATGCCCAGTCTTCACCGATTTATTCTTGGAATCTCTATTATTTTTCATTGATTTATTAAGTCTGTATTTATACCAATATAGTATTATATTGTTTTCATTACTATAGCATAGAAATATGTATTTTAGTTAGCAGCATGTAGCATTTACAGCTTTTCTCTCTCTCTCTCTCTCTCTCTCTCCCTCTCTCTCAAGATTGCTTTGTCTTTTCAGAATCATTTGTAGCTGGTCACACACAAATTTTAGGATTTTTTTCTATCACTGTAAAACAAGAATCAAGGTTTTTGTCAGCAGGATTTTGATAAAGATGGCACTGCATCTGTCAATTTCTTTGGGTAGTATTGAAATGTTAATAATATTGTCCTCTGATCCATGAGTAAGGAATATGTTTTCCTTTATATGTGCCTTTCTTTCATCAGTGCCTCAGAATTTTCAGTATTTCAGTTTCAAATTCCTAAATATTTTATTCTTATTGCTCAATTATGGATGGAATTTATCTCTCAATTTCCTACAATATAATAATGTACTGGATATAATACTGGGTAGTTTATTTTTATTCTACTGAAACTAAACTTATTGTTTTTCTATGTTGATTTTGTATTCTCCAGCCTTATTGAATTTGTTTATTGATTCTAACAGACATTTTTGTTGGGTTGTTGAGGTTTTCATTTATTTTTCTTTTTACTTTTATTAGTACATTTGCAGTACATAATGAATTACATTCACTCCAAGGAACTGGAACATGCCCATAACATATTTTAATATTTCCCCTTTCACCCACTTCCTTTTATTTTTTGACCATCAAAATCATGTTTTTATTAAAAAAAGATGATTTTAATTTATTATTTCCGGATTAGATGCCTATTATGTCTTTCTCTTGCCTAATTGCTCTGGCTAGGGAATTCCAGAAATGTACTGTCCATCTGATTTTCATGTAAACATTTTTTATATTTTTAAGGTTAAATTCCTTTCACATCTAATTTTTTGATCTGATTTTTGTCACCTAATATATTATTGTAGTAAATCACATTAATTGATTTACATATGTTCAAGCACCTCTGCATTCCCATGATAACTCTTAATTAGGTAATACAGTATAATATTGTTAGCACAAAGTAGTCATACAGAACCACAAGTCCATGCTTATAGTCGGTATTACCTTTTAGTGTGCTGTTAAATTTTCTTTTCTGCTATTTTTTGTAGTATTTTTACATCAGTGTTCATCAACGAGTTTGGCTTCTTGTTTTATCACTTACAGTGTCTTTGTTTGGCTTTCATATTGGGATACTAGTATCCTCATAAAATGAATTTTTGAAAAAATCCCACTTTGAAATATTTGAGAGTTTAAGAAATATGGATACACATTCTTCTTTAGGTGTTTGGTTGAATTCAGCCATGAGGCTATCTGATCTTGGCTTTTCTATATTGGGAGGTTTTCTATTTTCCTTGTAAATGAAATTCTATGCATTTAAGTAATACAATGATTTTTTATATTCATATGCTTAGTGAAATTGTTATTACAATCAAGTAGATTCACATATTTATCTCCTCATGCTGTGTGTGTGTGTGTGTGTGTGTGTGTGTGTGTGTGTGTGTAGTGAGAGTACCTAAAATCTACCCTCAGATGGTTTCAAGTACATTATATAGTATGATGACAATAATCAAAATACATCAATAATATGATCCTCGCCACTATGGTCATAATACTGCATGTAAAAATTTGCACTTACCCCTCTATCATACCAGTGTACCATTTGACCAGCTTCTCTCCCTTGTCTTAGCCTTCCTGCTTGTGGGAACAATAGTCTTGCTTTCTGCTTTTAACTAGTTGATGTTTTAAGATTTTATAAGTGATTGAGATCAGATAGTGTTGCTTTTCTGGGCTTGGCTTATCTTACTTGGCATAATGCCCTGAAAGTTCACGCCTACTATCCCAAGTGGTAGACACCCTTTCATTAAAGCCAAATATGATTCCACTGTGCACAAGCCACAAGTTTTTATCCACATACCCACTGATGGACATGGAACTTGTTTCTGTATCTTGGCCATTGTGAATAAATACTTCAATGAGAACAGAAGCACAGATAACGCTCTTCAGGGTATGAGTTTCATTTCCTTTGGATATATACTCACAAGACAGGTTGCTCAGGCATATGTTGGCTTTGTTTTTACTTTCTGTTTGTTTGTTGTGGTGCTGGAAATTGCAACCATGCTCTCACACACACGTAAGTTTCTACCACTGAGTTATACTCTAGATAGATATACTTTTAATTACTGAAGAAACAGCATACTGATTTCTTTTTTTTTATTCAAGAACAAATAGCAATGAGACAGTTTCAAATCAAATTACCAGAACAGATTCAATAATTAATGCATTGAAAATTGTTTTTTTTAATGGTTTGTTATCGCACAAGGGGCATACATGATATTCTACTTACAGACACTATTAGACCAGATGTCTCTAATCAGTGAATTAAGAGAATGTAGTTGTATACTTATCTTACTTTTAAAGCTGAATTATAGCACAGTTTCAATAATTAATACTTTCTACCTTCTTATCTTCCTAGTGGTTGTCTGAAGTACTAGAAGCCAACATATCTTGTCCAACCAGTATCAGTGCAGATCTTGCTTCTCATAGAGTTATGCAGAAGTATTGCATATTTATCCTAACTGTACTGTTTATACAAACATATCATGGTTCTTCCTTTGTATCCTGCTTTTTTTGTCTAGACATGTCAAAAATGGGCACTCCATTATCATTAAACCATTATGGGTGCCTGAACTCAGTGACACAATCAAACACAGTCCTAGAGTCCACAATAATAATGAGTTATCTGAAGAAGTTGTTGACTATAGCCATTTACAGCTCCGCTTATTATTATGGCCTTATTTTATATACCACATTTTTATACTTTTCTGCTGGATGGTTAAGACCGAGATAAAGCAAGACCTATATGACAAAAAATGTAGCTTTTGTATCTGATGAGATCAGTCAAGTCCCCTCAGGGTTTATCCTGTAATCCTGTACCTTACTCTGTAGATCCTTTGTCTGTGTCAGCCCTGTAGATGAGTCATGGCCATTGCTCGACCAGTTTGCTCTGTATGAGAGCCTGAGAGAAAGTTTTCCCTCCATGTGACTCTCTTTAGGCACACTATAGATCATTAGTCTCTTTCCTCTGTGGCTCCATAATCTCCTTGATCAGAAAATTTGGGGCACAACTGAGTTCCATGATATTACAGTACAGGTTCTCCTATGCCCTGAGTCTTTGCTGACCTTGAAAGGCTAGGGCCAAAATGTTGGGTGACCTTGTGACCTTTCTATTTCTCCAATTTTTGATCTGTGAACTTAGTTTGTTAACTATCCAGAAGAGAAGCTGATTAGTACTGTGCAGCATATGCTGTTCAGTTTGCACTAACTCTCTGACTAAATTCTTTTTAGTTGTTGTTGTACATTTCTATTTGTATTTCTTCTTTTGACTTCTTATACTAGGAAAACTATACAATATATGCACATGTGTGTCCAGTTTATTTCAATTATGAGTATATATTCAAGTGGCATACATTTCAACATAAATGCTTCAAGTTTATCATTCTTCTTTTTAAGTTTATCATTCTTTATAGCTGAGTAATACTCCATTTTATAGAAATACCACATCGCTTTCAACCATCCCTCATGTGATGGACATCTTGGTTGTTTCCAAGATTTGGCTATCATATATTGCGCTGCTATAAACATAAGTGCACATACATCACTATGATACAATGTTTTCAGTTCCTCTGGGAAAATTCCCAGTAGGGGGATAGCCGGCTTGAATGGGATTTCTAGTCCTACTCTTTTGAGGAGTCTCCACACTGACCTCCACAATGGTTGTACCATTCTACATTCCCACCAGCAGTGGAGAAGTGTTCCCTTCTCCCCACAACCTCTCCAACATTTGTTGTTGGTTGATTTTCTTATGATAGCCATTCTTTCTGGAGTGAGATGGTATCTCAGTGTTGTTTTTATTTGCATTTCACAGATGGTAGTGGTGTGGAGCATTTTTTCATATATTTATGCGTTTCTTTAATTTCGTCCTCTGAGAAGTGTGTATTCATTTCAGATGCCCATTTCTGAATTGGGTCTTTAAATTTGAGGGCCCTGTTATATCTTAGTTCTTTATATATTCTAGACAGTAGTCCTCTGTCTGATTGCTTATTAGTTAGGATTTTTTTCAAAATTTGTGGGTTGTCTTTTCACTGTGTTGACAATTTCTTTTGACATGTAGAAGCTCCTTAAGAAGAGTTGATCCCAGTTGTTGATTCTTTCAAGAGCTTCCCGTGCAAATATATGTTTGTTCATGAACTCTTTACCTACCCCTATGTCCTCAAGAGTTCTTCCTACTTTCTCTTCCAGGACATTGAGTGTTTCTGTTTTAATGTTTAGATCTTTAATCCATTTTGACTTTAGCTTAGTGCATGTAATAGAGCTGGGTCAAGTTTTAGTTTTCAGCATGTAGAAAGCCAGTTTTTCCAGCACAATTTGTTAAAGAGGCTATCTTTCCTCCAGTAAGCTTCTTTGGTCAAAGATCAAGTGGTTGAGTGTGTTCTCAGAGGCCTCTGCATCTTCTGTCTATTCCATTGATCCTCAGGTCTATTTCATTGCCAATACCATGTTGATTTTATCATAGTGGCTTTGTAGTATAATTTCAAGTCAGGAATTGTGATGCCTCTTGCCTTGTCTTGATTGGCCAAGATTGCCTTTGCTATTCTAGGTCATTTGTGGTTCCAAATAAATTTTAGTAATGATTTCTCTATGTCTGGGAGGTATGTTGGTGGCAGTTTGATAGGGATTGCATTAAATCTGTACAGCAATTTTGGGAGTATGGTCATCTTCACGATGTTGGTTCTTCCTATCCAGAAGCATGGAATATCTTTCCATTTTCTGAAATCCTCTATAATCTCTTTTCTTAGGGTGTTGTAATTTTCTGTGAAAAGATCTTTGACTTCCTTGGTTAAGTGAATTCCAAGGTTTTTCATTTTCCGTAGTGCTATAGTAAAAGATATTGCTTCTATTGTTTCTGTCTCAGTGTTTGTTATCTGTGTAGAGGAATGCTATTGATTTTTGAGTACTGACTTTGTATCCTGGTATGCTACCGAATATCTGTATCAATTCCTGTAGCTTCTTGGTGGAATTTTTTGGATCTTCCAAGTAAAGTATCATGTCATCTTCAAATAGTGATAATTTAACTTCTTCTTTACCTATTTTTTCCTATTATTTTTTCCCCTGTTTTCTAGTGGTTATTGCTAATGATTCCAAAAGTATATTGAATAGGAAGGGTGATAGAGGACATCCTTGTCTTGTAGCTGATCTAAAAGTAAAAGATTTCACTTTTTCCCCATTTAGAATTATATTAGCTGTTGTGTTGTCATAGATGGCTTTTATCAAGTTGAGGTAGAGGCCATCTATTCCAGTTTTCTGTAGGGTTTTGAACATGAATGAGTGTTGGACTTTGTCAAAAATTTTCAACATCAATTGAGATGATCATGTAGTTTTTAGATTTCAGTCTATTAATATAGTGTGTTACATTTATAGATTTTCAAATATTGAAGCATCCTTGCATCCCTGGTATGAATCTGACCTGGTCATGGTGTATGATCTTCTTGATGATTTGCTGTATTCTATTTGCTAGGATTTTATTGAGGATTTTTGTATCTATGTTTGTGAGGGAGACTGGCCTGTAGTTCTCTTTTTTGGTTGTGTCTTTCTCTAGTTTTGGAATAAGTATAATACTTGCCTCCAGAAATAATTTTGGGAGCACTTCTTCCTTTTCAATTTCATTGAAGAATTGAGCAGTGTAGGGATTATATCTCCTATAAATTTCTTGTAGAATTCACCTGTGAATCCATCAGGATGTGGTCTTTTCTTTGCTGGCAGGCTTTTTATTATGTTTAGTATTTTGTTGGCTGTTATTGGCTTGTTGAGAGTTGTTATGTCTCCTTGGTTCAGTTTTGGTCATTTGTACCTTTCGAGGAACCTCTCCATTTCTTCTGTGTCATCTATTCTGTGAGTGTAAAGATTCTCGAAGTAACTATTGATAATCTTCTGAATTTCCACTGAGTCTGTGGTGCTTTTACCCTTTGCATTCTTTATTGCTTGTATTTGAATTTTTTCTTTCCTTTTTTTGATGAGGTTGGCTAGAGGCTTATCAAATTTGTTTAGTCTTTCAAAGAACCAACTTTTTGATTTGTAGATTCTTGAATTGTTTTCTTCATCTCAGTTGAATTAATTTCTGCTCTAATATTTATGATTTCTTCCTATCTTTGTTCTTTGGGTTTGGTTTGCTCTTCTTTTTCTAGATGTCAGAGGAGCAACGTTATGGTATTCACTTGTTCCTGTTCTGTTTTCCTAATGTGTGAGTTCATAGCTATAATTTTCCCTCTAAGAACTGCTTTCATCGCATCCCATAAATTCCAGTAAGTTGTGCTTGAATTTTCATTGAACTGTAGGTATTGTTGAATTTGTTGTTTAATTTCATCTGTTACCCACTGATTGCTGAGTAGGGTGTTGTTTAATTTCCATGAATTTAGCGGGTTTTTCTGGTTTCTTTTGTCATTTATTTCCAGTTTCATTGCACTGTGGTCAGATAATATGCATGGGATAATTTCTGTTTTCTTGCATATACTTACACATGACTTCTGGACTAGTATGTGGTCTATTTTGGAAAATGACCCATGTGCAGCTGCAAAAATTTGTATTCAGCTGTGGTTGGGTGGAACACTCTGTATATGTCCACCAGGTCCATTTGTTCCAAACTCTTGTTCAGTTCTGCTACTTCCTTGCTAATTTTTTGTCTGGTTGATCTATCTCTTTGAGATAAGGTAGTGTTAAGGTCTCCTGTTAAGATTGTGGTTTTGGGTGTTATGTTTTTCATGTCCATTAAGATTTGTCTTACACAGTTGGGTGCTCCTGTTTCTGGTGTATAGATATTCATGAGTGTTACCTCTTGCTCTTGAATTTTTCCCCTGACCAATATATAGTGACCTTCTTTGTGTCATTTGAACCTTTTTGCTTTGAATTTGAGACTGTCTGAGAACACAATTGTTATTCCTGCTTTTTTCTGAGGTGCTGGGGCATGTAGTATTTTTTTCCATCCTTTGACTTTGAACCTATGAATGTCTTTTTGCATTAAATGTGTTTCTTATACAGCATATTGTTGGATTTTGTTTCCTAATGCACTGTGCCAGTTTATTTCTCTTAATTGGTGAATTGAGTCCATTTACATTGTTGGTTATAATTGAAATGGGTCGACTTATGTTTGTCATGATATTTACCTGCTGTTGTTTACTGTTTTGTATCCTGTGTTTAATTGTCTGTCCTGTTTAGTGGGTTCCTTCAGTTCTCATTCATGGAGTTCTGGTCATTGTGTTCTCTCTGTAGGACACTATTCAGTAGTCTGTGTACGCTTTGTCATCATGAAATTCTTTAGTTTTTCTTTGTCATGGAAGTATTTCACTTCTCTATCAAGCTTGAATGAGAGTTTTGCAGGGTATAATAGTGTAGGCTGGAATTTGTTTTCTTACAGGACTTGAAGAACTCTGCTCCATGCTCTCCTTGCCTTCATTGTTTTTGTAGAGAAGTCAGCTGTAATTCTGATGGGTTTTCCTTTGAATGTGATCTGCTTCTTGTCTCTAGCAGCTTTCAGTATAGTATTCTTGTGTCGGATTTCTAGGATCTTGACTATTATATATCTTGGTGTGTTTTTACTTGGGTTGAAGTTATTTGGTGTTCTGTATGCTTTGGTTACCTGAATGTTGGATTGTTTCCTCATATTTGGGAAGTTTTCTGTGATTACTTCTGCCCATATTCTTTTATTGAGTCCTTCATTCTCATTGTTGCCAATTAATCTCACATTGTTCATCTTGCATGTAGTGGCTTATTTTTTTCCTGCATTCTCGTTGTTTTTAGGAGTTCTTTTTTCACCTTTTTACTACCTGTACCAGCATCCTTAAGATCTGAAACTCTGTCTTCGATTTCATTCAAACGGTTTTGTAGGCTTGTGATTGACATTTTTAGTTCTTCTATATCTCTTTGATTCTGCTTCATGCATTCTATTTCTTTTTTGTATTGCTCATTTCAGGAATCCATCATATTTTTGGTCTCTTGTATTTTTTTTATCAATGTCTCTTTTAGAGGTAGCTATTAATTCTTTTACTGCAGAATTTCTTCCATATTGGGTTTACTCTATATATTTCCAGAATTTTTCTGTATTTCAGTTGCTATGATTTCAAAGATTTCTTTTTTTATTTCAGAAATTATTTCTGCTTTCAGTTCCTCTTTACCGTTCTGCTTTTTGTTCTTTGCTTCCGATGCTTTTTATTCATATGTTTCAGCTGGAATAGAGTTCTCTGTCCTTGTTCTGGGTGGTCATTGGGTTTCCCCCCAATGTTTCTGGATTTGATTCATTACTTCAGATGCTATGTAGTCAAATATTTCTTTTTTTTAATTTCAGGCATTAGTTCTGTCCTGAGGTCCTCTATACCTTTCTGCTATTGTTATTTTGCTTCTGTCTCTGTTAATTCATTCATTTGACCTGAGCTAGTGTCCCCTGCAATTATTGGTGGACTCAAGGCCTAAGATTGCATTTTTCTCCTTGTCTGTGTCATTTTGTATTGCACTGGCCTCTCACCTTTGGTGTAGAGCTTTGGTGATGTTATAACCTTAGGGTGTAATTAGATTCAGCTGCCATTCTATTAAGTTTGAGACTATCCAATTATGCCTGGCCTCGATCTAGTTGTTGTGTTCAGTTCATTTTTACTGCAGCTCTTCTGGTACAACTACGAGCCTGTGGTTCTCCTCCATTATGTCACTGGTACGGGGAGCACTGGGGAGCACAGAAGATGTCCTTCACACTCACCAGGCTGGGTGGGGGTGCATCGAGTGCCAGAAGAGTCACAAAAGCTCTCATTCCCCTGATGGTCTTGGGGGCAGGGTCTCCAGGGAGTTGCCAGGTAAGCCTCTCTGGGTTGTCTCAGGCAGGTCTCTTTCTCGGATGTCTTGTGGTCTGAGGCTCTGGATGGCGCAAAGCACGCAGGGAGAAGCCAAAGGCTCTCCCTCAGTCTCACCACACACTCACCTAACTGGGGTGCCTAGAGTGTGGAAAATTCCCACTTGCTCACTGGGCTTGGGCTGGAGCTCAGGGGAGTTGCCTGCAATTCCGTTCTGGATGTCTCAGGCCTGTGGCTCATTTGGCAGGCTTGTTTTCCATAATGGCTCTACCTGTTTATATTTTCTCCAGCAGTGTGCAGGAGCACATATTTCTTTACACTCTTACTAGCTCTTGTTACCTTTTGTGTTTTTACTAATTGGCACATATCATTTTGACTTTAATTTGCACGATGTTCAATAATATTGAGTATTTTTAAATATATAGTTATGCCTTAGTTCACAAACTCTTCAGTTCTTGAACAATTTAGTTCATGAACAGAAGTGTTTGACAAAATTTGGTTCCATTTGCCAACTCTGCACAGGGTGTTGAGCCGGATTGCATCTATATCCTCAGAAACATGGAATGGATTAAGTCCACAAATGAACATAGTACTGCATCTGTTGGCTATTTTTGTGCCAGTACTATAAATTTCATTTAAATGTTTTGATATGTAGTCTGAAATTAGGAGTACTGATTCTTTTAAATTTGCTTTTCTTTTGCTACATTGTTTTGGCTACTTGGGATTTTACATACTTTTAGAATTTTTTTCTGTGTTTGTGTGTATATAAAAATGATCTTGGTTTTATATTAGAGGACTTGTGTTCAATTTGTTTTTCTCTTTAGGTAATATTGATATCTCAACCATATTACTTTCTCCAATATATAAACATAGGATACCTGTCCAGTTTTTCTTTATTTTTAATCAAAATTATTGCGATATTCAAAATCAAATCCAGAACCATGCTATAACTAAACTGCATCTCCTGTCCTTTTTATTTTTTGCTTTATACAGTGTCTCAGGGAGTTGTCCAGGGGGCACTCAAACTTGGGATTTTCGCTGTCCCAACCTCCCTCATCTTCACTGTGT
Source organism: Ctenomys sociabilis (assembly GCA_004027165.1). Lineage (NCBI taxonomy): Eukaryota > Metazoa > Chordata > Mammalia > Rodentia > Ctenomyidae > Ctenomys > Ctenomys sociabilis. The sequence continues at coordinate 90,924 of PVKA01005050.1, forward strand.
GTGTGTGTGTGTGTGTGTGCGTGTGTGTGTGTGTGTAGTACTTATAGTTTTCTACATAAAAAAACGTGACTTAAATAATTTTCTTTGTTTCTTTTTTATGCAAAACATTTCTTTTGTTGCTTAATTACTTTCCTAACATTTCCCAATCATGTAGAATAGTAGTGCTGAGAGCAAAATTCTAATTTTTTTTTTTAATGTATTTGGTACAAAGTGTCATTATGCAGCTCAGCCTCCTAGTGATCCTCCTGTTTTCAGCCTCCCCAGCACTGGGATTACAGGTGTGTACCACCATGCCTGGTCTCCGTGTCTGCCTCAGCATGTCCGGGGCAATGCCAGCATAGCATCTGGTGCTGGGGATAGAACCCTGGTCCCTGCACTTGCCTAAGCAGTCACTTAGTCCACTGAGCTATCTCACTGACCCTGAAATTCTAATCTTGTGCTGAGTCTTAGAGGAAAAGCTCTCAGTTTTTCATCATTAATTAAGATTTTTAGCTGCTGACATTTCATAAGTGGCCTTATTACATTGACATATTTACTTTTTTACCTATTTGATTATGAATGTATATTGGGCTTTTTCAGTTGACTTTGAGCTATCTATTAAAATGGTATTAATGGGCTGGGGAGATAGCTCAGTAGAATAAGTGCTTTCCTGGAAAGTGCAAGATCCTGACTTCAATCCCTGGTACTGCAATAAATAAATAAATAAAATTATAGTAGCTTTATAATCTAACTTTATACCGCAAGGAATTAGAAAAAGGATAACAAACAAACTAAAAGTTAAGAGGAAAAAATAATGAATATGTGAACAGAAATAAAGTACTAAGTGGTAAAATGTAGACAACAAAATTGAGCTGGGTTTTTTGACCAAAAAAAATACAAAATTAGCAAACTCTGACCTGGACCCAGAGAAAATGATAGAATATTCAAACAAATAAAAAAACAAAACAAAATGGTGATCTAATTGATATATCAGAAACCCAAAAACTAGGGCTGGCCTGATAGCTCAGCAGACTTAGGCAGAGCGCAGTGGCAGGGCTTGATGGCATGCGTGTCAGCCCTGCATGCTGAGACTGTGATTGAGACTGGGTGTGCTGTCATGCACCTGTAATCCCAGCTCTTGGGAGGCTTAAACAGGAGAATTGCTGCCGGTCCAGTCTCCGAAGTGAGATGCTGAAGACCCTGTGCTAAATACAGAAAAAAACAAAAACAAAAACACTACTGGAATATATTGGAATATATTGCTGAATTCACGCACCTGCAATATTTAAATGACAATGGAATACCCTATTCTGACAAAATTTAAAAAAGGGGATACAAATGAATGTCCATTTTGTATCTGTATATTCAAAATAGGACAGATATATAATTACATTGTTGTAATTCAATGAACAAAAAGATTTGTTCTACCAGTGTTTGTGGACAGGATATGATGTCTCCATCTTGTACAAATGAATAACCACTAAGGCAACAATATGCAATACATTTATAAGTGAAACTCCTACTAATCTGCTTTGAAACTGTCTCATTATAATTTGTTTCTCCATAAAATTATTTAAAAAATCAATGCAAATATTACAGATTTTCAAAACAATAATAGCTAATTTTCAGTTACTATATTATCTTGTTTTATCATCAAATCTGTTGCTCAGATTAACAGATATAGTTAATGAAGATTGGATAAGTAATTGAATATTAATGCTTGGTTTAAATAAACCTTAATATAAAAAAACCCAAAAAACTTCTATGATGCTATTGTGAAATATTTCATGGATACATTCCTGGGACCATACCACCTAACAAGATAGAATCGAGAATAGCCTGAACATAGTAATAACAAACAGGAAGATTGAAGTCTTAATAAAAATACTTCCAACAAAGAAAAGTTCAGGACCTTATGATTTTTGGCTGAATTAATCAAACATTTAAAGAAGATGTAATATTGAGAAGTATTTAATACATCAAAATATACTAAAAATACTTTCAATCCCTTTTTATGAAGTCAGCATCACACTGATACTAAAGCCAGACAAGTTTGCCATATAAAATAAGCATTACAAGACAATATCTCTCATGAAGATAGATGGAAAAGTCTTCAATGCAGCACTAGGAAATTCATTCCAACAACACACTGAAATGCTTATACACCATGACCAAGAACATTTATCTTTAAAATTCAAAGAATATTTTTGCATACTAATTCTTATTTGTTATTCAGCTGTTTGATTTGTCTATTTTCTTACGATTTAGTTTTGTTAGGGTGTATGTTTCTAGGAATTTATTTGCCCTAAATTATCTGTCTTGTTGATGTATGAATTTCCAAAATATACTCTTATTATTCCTTTTATTTTTTAGGGATCTATTATAATAGCTCCTCTTTCATGTCCATTTTTGTCTTTTCTTTCTTAGCCTAGCTAAGATTTTATCAATTTCGACTTAGGTTTTCTTTGCTTTTCTGCTGCTTTTTATTATCCTTTTAATTTTTATTCTAATGATTTTCTTATCTAATTTTGGGCTTAGTTGGTTCTATGTTTTTTGGTTGTTTGAAGTTTTATATTGAATTTATTGCTTTTTTCCCTGTTTTGGAGAAAATGAAGAAGCACTTATTTTAGATACATGGACTGGGCACCAGCTAGAGTGAAGTGCTGAGGTCTTCTCCTGATAATGTATTACTATTAATTTACCCTTTCAGGACTGTCAGTGTTTGCTGGTATACTTATATACTATGGTATTGGGCATATACACATTTATAATTATTGCATGTTCTTTTTATCTTTGTATAATCACTTCTTTATTTCTTGTTCCTCTTATTATTATTGCTTTAATGACCTTCTTCATTTCTTCTGACAATTTTTGACTTAATATTTATTTCTGTCACAAGTATATTCACCCTGGTTTTTTTTTTTTTTTTT